>JAXIVJ010005326.1:0-74871 GCA_036785665.1 Chirona hameri | reverse complement strand
GGTCAAGTGAATAACCACGATCGACCACGTCCAGAACAGCGATTTTGCTCTGTCAGAAAACCTCAAAATTATCAATTGATAAATGTAAATAAAAAGGCATGTTCCTAAACAAGTTTTGTCTCAGAAATACAGAAAATTTTATTATTTATTCGCATCTGGTCAAAAAAAGTCCAAAAAAGATATGAAAAAAAATCACGTCATGAGTTTCTTACACTTAGGGAGCCATCACTCAGTCAAAAATATAATATTGATTAGAAATTTGGATTGAGTATTGTCCATACTCAGTTCTCACATATATTCCTTTTTTAACATCTTTGAAAATTTTGATTTTGTGACGATTTAAAAAAAAATCATTTTAGGCGTCAAAAACCCACAATTTTGCAGATTTGAGATTGCCATTTTAAAGAAAATTGCATTTTTTATCTTTGCTTAATTGTGTTTGCAATTTTCTTTAAAGCTGTGTTTTCTAAGATTTTTCAAACATTTATCGTTTTCCACCAACATGACGTCATCAAAACATCATTATCTCCCAAATTTCTCAAATAGTTTCAATGAAATTTTTACAACATACGTATAATTTTGTAAACCCAGCTACTGAAAATTTCAGCAAGCATGTGTAAAAAGTTATGCAAGAAAAACTTCAGAATGGGGGGGTGTCGTTTTAGGACCCCCTCCCCCCCCCCTAGGGCGGGGATTCGCCGTCAAACATACGCGAGAGGAGAAAATAAGCCGGACCTTAGTGTGTACCATAGTAACTGCGGGTCCCTGTACGTCGATTTTGACCTTTGACCTGACTGTGACCTGACACCAATTGCACACTTAGTGATGCTTTAACCCTCGTCAGTGCAGGGGGTGACATGCCACCCCCACCCCTAGGTTTTTCGGGAATAACCCGCGTAAATATCAACCAATTGCGATGAAACTTTCAGTACCCTACTTTATAACAATTTTACACATATTCTCATATTTTTCAGTTGTAGGCCACATGACCCGTGACCTTTGACCTGTTTCTCAAGGTCATGTCAGGCGCAACTAGCGTCCGTAGTATTGCTCTTTGTAACTTGTGAAGTTTCATAGTGTTTGTTGTTCAGGAGATATGCACAGGTGTTTCCAGGTGACAGTTGTGGTTTCCCTTGAGATTGTGACCTCGATTGACCTTCTCAGAGGTAAACTGACGTCACTGACCTCCGATGACCTCATATTACTTTTTTGGCTTCTGACAGTTTCTAGGACATTTTGTGACGCTGATTTCAAATATGGGATCCTTTTTACATAATTATATGTTCCGCTGGGGTCATGCGCTGCAACAGGGCAACCGAGGTCACTGGCCTCAAATGACCTGACATGACCTGACATGAACTTTTTGGAATTTGGCAGTTTATAGGACATTTTGTGACGCTGATGTCAAATTTGGCACCTATTTAGCACAAGTATATGCTCATTCGCGATTCCAGCTCGATTAAATTCAATTTATACACCTTTACAATTTGGTTTAATTTTTTGGTCATTGACATAACCTCAGATGCCACCTAATGACCTAGAACCTTAAAATCGGGTATCAGTGCCTTCCTTTCGTGACAAGCTCCTTTTTGAATCGAAGCTCTAGCCCAATTAGGGGCGAAACGCTAGGAGGGTGTACCTGTACCCCCCCCCCCCCCCCCCCCCTGCACGGTTACGCACTGATCGGACGCTGCACGGGTGAGGGTTAAAAGGCCTATGGCTTTCTTAACCCGCGGCGTGCTTGGGGTGGGGCGTTTGGACGCCTCTAAGGTTTTTCGCAGTTAGCGGGAAAACGGTAGCACGCATCTTGCCGTATTTGGCACAGGTGTTTGGGTGCCAATTACGTTCATGGTGTGATTTTTTGGGGATCTTATTAGGTCAGGTAACCAGGGACCGGATTCCCTCCCATACTTACGAATTATTTTCTTCGTAAGTCGTTAATTTGGGATTACCATCTCACTAATTACGAAAATTCTGAACTCTCTACCGCCAAGTTACGAATTTTGGGATTCCCATCTCTTTCATATATTTCTAAGGGGACTAAAAGCCAATAACTGCAAGCTATTTCTTATAGGGAAGAGCAGGTTTTGGTCGCGAGTCAACTGCAGAAGTTCGGCCACTTACTCGAGAGATGGTACCTAATACCGATTTAAGAAAATTCTTACGAAAAAAAACTTAGGAATCTTCGTAAGAATTTCATAGATGGGAATCCAGCCCCAGGTCAGATCATTTGTACATAGAACTACCGCAAGACACCCATGCCAGAGATAAGACGTCCTACCCCCCCCCCCCCCCCCCAGGTGTTCGATGACATGATGTGTCCGCGTAAAAGTTCCGAAACCGTGGCGACAAGAGTGGGAGCAATTTCCCGTAAATCACGACTTACCGAGACAAAAATCACAACCTGCCGGATCGGTTTTGAGGGGGGGGGGGGGGGGGACATACGTTTGCCTACCGATATTTCGTTGGGGATGGGGGGGGGGGCAATTGCTCATTTTCCTCAACCGTAGATCCGTCCCTGGGCACCATCAGCAACGCCCTACACATACACTTACACACAAAACACACCGCGCAGAAAACATGAAAACATATATGCACGACACACTAGGTAAATAGGGTCACCTGATCAAAATCAAACTTTTTTCCTTAGCGCATTTAAAGCAGCGGAAGCATCACAATAACAACGAGGGCCACTATTGCGTGACCCTGACCGCGCCCGGTCCATCGGAGCGTTTGTGGCCTGTTCGGTTCGTGCGCTGAGCGCAGTACGCCCTGACCGCTGATTGGATTTGTCGCGTTGCGTGTGAGTCGCAGATTGGTGGTGCCGCGTGACACCTTGATTGCCGTATTTATCGGCCTCCGTTCGTGTTTCGGAAACTTTTATTTACCGCTGACCACGGTAGCTGTATTGTCTGACAAAGCTTAGTGACTGACGGCGTAAGGTGAGAATGTATGCGCACTTTGCAAAACAATCTAGAGCCGTTTACGAGTGACTTGATGCGGGATGTTACCAAATTAGCACGTTGCCACGTTGTGGAACTATCTGTGCACTAATAAACACCATTTAACTGTAGCGGTGTCGGCGCTCGGGGTGCTCAAAACATCATTACCAAATCTGTACAATTTAAAACTGCATTCTTATTTCCATTCTTATTAGTATTTTTGTTTCGTGATTTTTTCTCTCTACTATTTATACATATGCTAATATTGCAGTAGTGTGTCAAATATTGGCTGCACAGAAGCCAATATTTGAAATTCTGCAAATGATTCAAAAGAGCAAGCAAATGAGCAAATGCTTGATTGAAATACTTCGGCCTTTGGACGAAGAGCTGCGTCTATAGTTTTGGGCTTGGTGCATGCCCTACCAAAGCCTTGGACTGAACTTCAAGCATTTCAATAGTTAAAAGGCCTGTCGATCGTTGAGATTTGTTTTGCGACGGAACTCATTGGATTGCTGCCATATCAATCGCTGCTTTTATCGAATTGGACCTCACACAGACTCGGGCCGATTTACATTGGGTTTGCCCTTTGCTGGCTGGACAAAGGCCTGACATGCTGACGTCCGGCGAAACGATCTGTCTCTGTCCCATGAACGAACAGCACAGCTAATTTGAGTGCTCCTTCACGATCGCAAATCTGCACCCCCCATTCAAACGCGATCGATTTGGGAGTGTTTTGCGCCAGTGCGCTCATCAATCATAGACACGAATCGTTGCAGAGCGACCAGTACATGGTGCAGGGGCTGCCGGTGCTATCAAATATGTGACATAGTGTTTCATCGGTGGGCTGCGGCGCCTCCAAACAGCAGCAGTCTGTATTTGGGCTGCACCGTCGTACCTCCCACCACCCATTTTCCCAATGGCGGTACCCATAAGTTGTGTGCAAAATAATGGGTCATAGGTGGCCTGCTGACCTATGGTTGTGGACAGGGTAACAGAGGTAGTCCTCAGTAGCGCGGAGTATTTGGTCCTTTTCTTTTGCGTTTTCTAGCAGTTCGTTCCTCCTTTACCTTATGATTTTCGTCAGAAACTTTTTTAAAGCTACTGCAAGAACAAAAAACTCACCTCTTCAGTTTTGACACATGGCCCGTAATGTAATCTGGAGAAGACCTGTAGAATATAATCGCAATGATAAATTCATGTTACTGGGTTGACAATTTTTTTAGCTACCTATATATAGAATCATGTCTTATTTTCTGCACTGTCAAATGCCAATGTCGATATGATTTACTAACCACAGCCAGCTCACATCTTCACCCTGTTAATCACACATTTTCCCACTCAGCCGTCTAGAGAATTCCTCGCCACATATTTCCCACACAAACGATGATCTATGACCTATATCTACACCACCATCCTCGTCGGCGAGTTTGGGCCCTAACCTGCGAGCCCGGGCCTCGGTTCGTCTGCGAATGAGCCTGCCTGCCGTGGTGGCTGTGGGGTCAGGATCGATGCCTGGCGTCCATGCAGGGCGGGCAGCACTACACAGCCTGGTGTCCATGCAGGGCGGGAAGCACTACACAGCCTGGCGTCCATGCAGGGCGGGCAGCACTACACAGCCTGGCGTCCATGCAGGGCGGGCAGCACTACACAGCCTGGTGTCCATGCAGGGCGGGCAGCACTACACAGCCTGGCGTCCATGCAGGGCGGGCAGCACTACACAGCCTGGTGTCCATGCAGGGCGGGCAGCACTAAACAGCCTGGCGTCCATGCAGGGCGGGCAGCACTACACAGCCTGGCGTCCATGCAGGGCGGGCAGCACTACACAGCCTGGCGTCCATGCAGGGCGGGCAGCACTACACAGCCTGGTGTCCATGCAGGGCGGGCAGCACTACACAGCCTGGTGTCCATGCAGGGGGGGGGGGGGGCAGCACTACACAGCCTGGTGTCCATGCAGGGGGAGGGGCAGCACTACACAGCCTGGTGTCCATGCAGGGCGGGCAGCACTACACAGCCTGGCGTCCATGCAGGGCGGGCAGCACTACACAGCCTGGCGTCCATGCAGGGCGGGCAGCACTACACAGCCTGGCGTCCATGCAGGGCGGGCAGCACTACACAGCCTGGTGTCCATGCAGGGCGGGCAGCACTACACAGCCTGGCGTCCATGCAGGGGGGGGGGGGGCAGCACTACACAGCCTGGTGTCCATGCAGGGGGGGCAGCACTACACAGCCTGGCGTCCATGCAGGGCGGGCAGCACTACACAGCCTGGCGTCCATGCAGGGCGGGCAGCACTACACAGCCTGGCGTCCATGCAGGGCGGGCAGCACTACACAGCCTGGCGTCCATGCAGGGCGGGCAGCACTACACAGCCTGGCGTCCATGCAGGGCGGGCAGCACTACACAGCCTGGCTTCCATGCAGGGCGGGCAGCTCGGATGCTGCTGCACTACACAGGTTTGGTCATGATCAGAGCCGGTCGGATGCCGCTTCACTGATTACAGACGCCCTGGCAGGTTATGTAATCACATGAGATGATGTATGATCGCGATTGCTTGCTGCAGAGACCTGTGACACCAGGAATAGCTTCGGTAAACATGCAGCGCAACTGGGCAGCACCATCAGCTAATTATCTAATTTACCAGGATAGCACACTTAGAGCGCAGGCTGACATGTGTACCGCCAATACCGGCGAGCGGCCTAAAATACAACCGTGGGTGGATTGCGTGGTCTATCTATATAACATAGTCTACACGTGCCTAAAGGGAACACAGAACAGAGCTACGACTATACCGGAATCAGGCTGTTTGCCGAACCAGACCCATCCAATGACCCATCAATGACATCAAGCAATGCCCCATCCAGAGCCGGAACCGTGCCATAGAAACTGTTTGCATAGAATGGATATCGGTGCTGTTCGGAACGAATAGCTTCCCTGAACTTCGATAAATAGCCCCTGAATTAGAGAGCAATTGGAGACTTTGTCGAGTCACGGATCGTCAGATCCAGCCTCGGCAAGCAACTCATCGGCGCATGCCACTAGTGAGATGAAAACGAAGTGTTGATTGATCTTTGAGATGTTTTGTGGGAATGCGATGATACGAATTGGTTTGTCCTCGCATGGCTTTGGTTGGTACGATCAAACGCAATGATGGTGAGTTGCTTTGGAGCTCAGTACACTGCTATATGGATCAGGGGTGGTAAAAACGCTTCAAGTGGCGCCCACCTAACTTGGTATGGGAAAATTGGGCCCCCAGGTATAAGTACCGCGGCATGCACTGGCGGATCCAGCCTCTTACCGTGGGAGAATATTTTGTGGCCAAAAGGTACCCCCATTTTTTCCCCGCGGATTTGGGCCGGTCGCCTTACTTTGGTATTCGAGCTTAAGAAATTCACTTTTCAAGTTCACAACAAACACAAAATATGGATTAAAAAAACATTTTTGTTCTATTTTTTAGAGTCAAAATCACAAAATGTTGAAATCCGAGAGTGCCATTTTAAAGACAAAATTATTTCCTTTCTTTTGACGTTTTTTTATTTGCAATTTGCTTTAAAACTCTATTGTCTACGATTGTTCAAACATTTATCGTTTTTCCACCAAAAATAGCATGGCATGGCGTCATTAAAACGTCATTATTTCCCAAAATACTAAATCAATTTAATTGGAATTCGATGGGAAGACGTAGAGTTGAGGCAGAATAAGGTACTGAAAGTTTGACGTTCATATCTATCATAGTTTTTAAGTTATTGAGAAAATCCGGGAGGAGGAGGGCAGATGCTGTCCCCCCAGCGGGGAAGCGGGTTAAGTGTCACCGGGGCTGCTTGAATTGCATCAAGTGCGCTGTTTTGTCTGTCATTGAAAGATAGGGATACATACAAACTTCAAATTAAATCACTCGAGAGAAGAAAAAACTTCCGTTTCCATGAAGTTTTCTCCTAAGATCATTGTTGTTCACGTTCAGTGCAGGGAACGCGCGGGGGGCATACTTGTATTGAATGCCCCTCCCAGATCCTGTGGAGGGGGGGGGGGGGATTTACCCCTGATGCTCCCTGGATCCGCCAGTGCCAGCAATTACCGCCAAGGAGAGCCTCTGCCAAACACTTACCTAATTAAATTCATTTTCCCATTTTCCAAATTTGTATAAGCAATTGCGAAAATTGTGTCATTCCGCAAAGCAGCGCAAATTTTCTGGTTTTTGACTGTGGGTAGCTGGATTTTGACTGCTGCAAAGCCAATTTGTACGATTTTACGACAAATTGGGGACGCGCGGCGAGGAGGGGGCATACTTGTATTTAATGCCCCCCCCCCCAGATTCCTGCGGGGGGGGGGGGGTATTGCCCCCTGATGCCCCCCCCCCGGGGGATCCGCCAGTGGCGGCATGAAGTGTCATTTAATGGCTCGACATCGTGACTTTTGCTCACAGTGCGGTGACACATTTGACATGGCCACAGTGTTTACCCAGATTCATCCGTTCGACCCCTCACCCATATCCGCCTCAATCCCCGTATCCGGCTGCTCAGTATTACTTAATGTACAACTGAAGACAACCTGTAACTGCATCATATGCACACATACATCGTATTGTGACATTGGCGGATCCAGAACGGGTGGTTGGGGGAGGGATTCGGGGGGAAATTCAAAAAAGTCTACAACAATTCTAAAAACGCATCGGATTTGGCTTTCTTATGCATTGATAGCTGACTTAAAGATAACTTTCCTTAGTAAAAGTCGCTTAGATTTTCTTCTATAAGAGGAAATGTCAATTTTGCTTCGATTTCAGGCGGTTGGCGGGGGGGGGGGGGAAATTGCCCATTTTGGCCAACCGTAGATCCGCCACTGCATTGTGACCTGGTACAGCCAATACAGCCTGTGTAGCAACAACCCTAGCTGCAGGGGCTCCGCTACAGGGGGGGGGGGACATGGGGGGACGTGTCCCTTTTTCAACATTACGTGATTTTAACGATTACGTGATTTTGTGATTTTAACATTACGCCTATGGGTGTTGCATGGAAAGAATCGACTTCAGAATGCCCCCCCCCCCCAAACTTTCGGAAGGTGGTGGCGCCCTTGCCTACCTGCAGATGACGGAAGACAGGCGTAGGAACAGGGGGCGGGGGGGGGGGGAGGGGGCATGACCCTCTCACTTTTTGGCCACTTTCACTTCAAACATTTTTAAGACAAAGATTAAAGAAATAAGTAAGATGATGGATACAGTTTGTATATGTTGCCAGAAGAATCTTGGTACTTATTTTGTCTACTCCGCCTCCCACAGAGATCAATTAGTTTATAATATACGCAATTTGCAAAGGATTTGTGGACAATAGGGTGCTAAAGGCCGGATAGCCTATGTGTATAAGATATTCCATTGGGCTGCTCTTTGAAGTAGGCATATCACTTTCCAGCTGTTGTCCTATGGATGTAAAGAAATTGTGAAAACCACTTGCTACATGTTCACTGATATGAACTGTGTTAGCATAATTAATAAAACAGGATGGTATGCAGTTTGGCGCCTTCCTTGCATTTAAGGCTTCTCTAAGTACTTTCCATGTTTCTTTATTATTTGTTTTGCTAGCCTCAAACGACTTTTGAAAATATAATATTTTTGCCTCCTTCATTACCTTTGTAAGAATATTTCCATATTTGTTATATTCATTGTCATGCTTTTCACTACTTTTTTTTTAAATAAATGTATTGTACAACTTATTGTTTCTATTAATTGAACACAGAATACTGGTGCTTATCCATGGCTTCAATGGTATTTGTCTTCTGCATGACTTTATTGTTTTGGAAAGCTTGTGAATTCCTTAGGTAAAAGTAATGATTAACCCTCGCCCGGGTAGGGCAAAATCAATACGTGTTCGGGTAGGGGGGGGGGGGTACGACCCCCCTTATCGTTTCGCCGCTTATTAAGCTAGAGCTTCGAGTCAAACACGAGCGTGTTGCTTGTGACGAGAGAAAGCCGCTGATACCCGATTTTAAAGTCTTTTGTCATTATGTGACCTCTGAGGTCATGTCAATGACCCAAAAGTCATCAAAACTGTAAATGCGTATAAATTGAATTTTATCGAGCTATAATCGTGAATGAGCATATCATAATGCTTAATGGGTGCCAAATTCGTAATCAGCGTCACAAAATGTCCTACAAACTGCCAAATTCCAAAAAGGTCATGTCAGGTCATCTGAGGTCAGTGATCTCGGTTGACCTGTGGAAGCGCATGACCCCAGTGGAACACATAATTATGTAAAATGGATCACAAATATTAAATCAGCGTAATAAAATGTCCTAGAAGCTGCCAGAAGCCAAAAAAGTAATATGAGGTCATCGGAGGTCAATGACCTCAGTTGACCTCTGAAAAGGTCAATCGAGGTCACAATCTCAGTGGAAACCACAACTGTCACCTGGAAACACCTGTGCATATGCTTCTGAACAACAAACACACGAAAACTGCACAAGTTACAAGCATCGATACTGCAGGACGCCAGTTGCGCCTGACATGACCTTGAGAAACAGGTCATAGGCCACAAGTCATGTGGGTTATAAATTCAAAATTTTCAGAGTATGTGGGATTTTTTTCTTCAAAAGTAGGGTACCGAAAGTTGCATCGAAATCGGTGGGAAATCGCGCGAGTTATTCAAGAAAAACCGAGGGGAGGGGGGGGGGGCGGTGGCATCCACCCCTCTACCCGGGCGAGGGTTAACCCTCGCCCTACGGGGGGGGGGGGGCTGACAGGCCCCCCCAGAGGTTTTCCTTGAATAACTTTTGATACATGATATGCATCTTGCTGAAATTTTTGGTAGCTGAGTTTACAACCATTATACGTAGGCTGTAAAAATGTAATTAAAATTGGTTAAGTAGTTTGGGAGATAATAATGTTTTGATGACGTCATGTTGGTAACAAAATGAGAAATATTTGAAAAATCGTAGAAAACAGAGTTTTAAAGCAAATTCCAAACTCAATTGACAAAAGATGCAAAATGGCATTCTCTTTAAAATGGCATTCTCGGATTTGCAAAATTTTGGGTTTTTGACCCCTAAAATAAAAAAAACTGTTTTTTTTTTTTTACATCCCCACAAAATCAAAATTTTCAAAGATATTAGAAAAACCGGAATATATGTGAGAGAACTGAGTATGGAAAATACTCTTACCAAATTTCAAAGCAATATCTTCATTATTGACTGAATGATGGCTTCCTAAGTGTAAGAAACTGATGACGTCATTTTTTAATACCTTTTTGACATTTTTGGACAAGATACGAACAAATAATTACTTTTTTGTATTTCTGAGCCAAACTGGTCTAGGAACATGACTTTTATTTACATTTATCAATGTATAATTCTGAGGTTTTCTGAAGAGCAAAATCGCTGTTCTGGACGTGGTAAATCCAAGGTCGTTCACTTGACCTGGAAGGTCACCCGTTGACCTGAACCGCATTGCTCTAAGTTGCTTGGTTTGGAAGTTAACCGGGGGGCCTATCAGGTCCACCTCCCGTAGGGCGAAAGTGAAAAAAGATCCCGTAGGGCGAGGGTTAACCCTATTTGTAACAGGCTCCTGGCTACCCCTATTTGTAACAGGGGGGGGCGGATTCCGCCCCCCCCCCCCCGGAGATCTCGAGATCTACCCGTCCGATTTTCAAAAATGAGACGGTGTTTGGTTCCCCTCAACACGATCTACATTTCTAAATAATACAAAAATCTAAATTTGTGATAGGGGGGCAACAGGGGGCAAAAACTACAAATTTTAGTGGTATTTTTGATCCACTATAGCTGTCATGTTTATGAACCGATTTTAACACAACTAATAGGAATCGATAGAGATTGAATTGGAAATTGATATATGACGGTGACGTTTGAAAATTCAAAAATAATAGGCGTGTGCAGGTCACTCAATATGGGGGTGAAGTAAATTCGTAATAAAATAAATTTTTGATGTTGTTTTTTTGATAAATGAAATGGTATGTGATTGTGACATTAGACAAAACCGTTATAAATAATATTTTTTTGCCATAGGCGGTACCAGGTTAGTGAAAAAAGGGAGGTCAAATTGGAAAACAATATTAACCGCAGACAAGTTGCTACCCAGCACTATAAATGTGTTACTGATCTTAGATAGTTCTTTTTGCATGTTGTACTTCATCATAGGCGTATCCAGGATACAAACTGGGGCGGCGCAAGACCTTTTGATAAGTATATTATCCGCTATTATGATACTAACCAGTCAACAGTGACTATTTCACTTACAACTTCAATTAACATTGCTTACCCTCCTTTTCACCCTACCTGGACTCGCCTATTATCTTATAATCGTTCGTAGAGTACCTTGTGGTGCGTTTTTCATCCGAAACAGCAGTATGTTATGTCATTGTACGCCTATGCCTCTTAGTTTCCTTGCAATAATATGACCCCCTTTCTTCCATTCCTCAGCGCGCCTCTGCAAAAAAATAACTTTATTCCCTTTTCTGGCCTCATATGTGTATATATCATTATAAGGTAATCATCTATTGCGCCGTTATCGCTGGCATATCGTCATCACCATGCCAGTCACCCCCCTTTTCATGTGCCTGAACACGCCCCTGAAACTCTATATGTAATAAATTATGCAAATAATGGAAGCAGAAGCTGTCTTTTACATCTTGATAGCTATGAATGCCCCTTACATTGCTATATTGGCTTCCCGCCAAACATTGAATACTTCCTGGAAACCCCCCTTTTTCAAGCCCCTGAAACCGCCTCTGCCATGCAATTTTTATGATATTTAATTAACTCAACTAATTTGCACTTGTTGCAATCACCGTAAACCCAGTTAACCCCTTCATACTTGAGGCAGTTAGGAAGAAACCGTGAAGATCGCATTTCCGAATTATCGCCAAATGTCGCCTCCGAACCCACCCAAAACTGTGCCCTGGAACCGCCTCTGTTCAGGTTAAAAACTCAAATTTTTTACTCCAAATGCGGTATTCAATTCTATGAAAGGTTCCAAAATTTCATGGGCCTGCTCCCAGCCGTTCTGGAGATATCTGCGAAAAATAAGAGGGGGGGGGGGCGGAATCCGTCCCCCCCTGTTACAAATAGGGTTAAGGCAACACAAGCTAGATTAGGATCTGTTACAGCTTGGAAATTTGCCAGATTGGCTGTAGTATATTGATTAAGCTCTGGAAGTTTATGCATGCTAAAAACTACCTTGGGTAGATTGTTTAATTCTGTTTTATATATTCATGATATAAGGGCATATACAGGAAAATGATCTGAAAGATCTGTCTGTTATCAATACACCAGAAGACTTTATATGGTTGTATTTATTAATGAAAATGTTATCGAGCAATGATGAATGGTTCTTAACAACTTAGTTGCCTTGGAAATCATAGAAACATAACCATAAGAAGACAAAAGATTGCAAAAGCAACTCACATGCCTATCTTCTGATTCTTTCAAAATATTTAAATTAAAATCTCCTGCAAGTGCAACAAGTTTATTTTCTTCTTCAAGTGCAGTTAGAACTTGTTCCATATAATCAATACATAATATTTGTTAAGAGTTTGGAGATATATAAATTACTCCAAGTATTCAATTATTGGCAACATTTTCTCCTTAATTTATATTTCAACAAATTATTTGTATGATTATCATTGTCTATAGCTGCTAAGTAATTTTTCAGTTTAGCATTATATTTATTATTCACATACATAGCTGTTCCTCCTTCTTCACTTACATCTCAACAGATTATAACCATCTATGTTGAAATACTGAAGCGTCTCTGCTTTTAACCATATTTCTGACACACATATTACAGACCACTCAACACCATAGCTGCCTTGGAAGGTTGGGAAATTGTCCATTTTGTTTTTCAATGCGCACGTGAAAGCCTTCTGATTATTGAGTTATACTTACAGCTTTGATGAATTTCCTGAATGTCAGTAACTATGTCCCCCGAGTAAAAGTCTGGATTTGGTGTGAGTCCTCGTAAGTCAGTCATAAGTCAACAACAAATAGTGGTTGGTTATCTGCTGGACCAAATGTTGTCACTTCAGCATGAATGAAAATATACATATTCCTGCTTGAAATAGGATATAGGAGTAATTATAGATACAAAAAGTCAAAAAATGCACACAAAACATTGCACAGAAATGTATGACATGAACAGGATCTGGGTAAGGGATGTCATCCATATTGATCTGAAACTCAAGGATATACCTATCTTTGAAGAACAACAAATTAACTATCAAAAGACATCCATCCGGAATGCCAAGGAAAAACTCCTCTCTTCTATATTATTTATACAACAAATGAAACTAACCTGTTCAACTCCACCTGTCAGGGTTCCCTGTCTCGTTAGGCACGCAAGGATGGCATTCACAGGGAATGGAAGGAGCACATGCACACGAGACGCACCGGTCACCAGGTCGAACCTGGGAGACCGGAGATGTGTGTCTGCATGAATACCTTGGTATTCCTACAATAGTGCATCATATACTATACCTATACATTGTAGAGGAAGTAAATATAGTTGTGTAGAAAGGAAATATTGATTTGATTATGATCCTCCTATGAATCAGACAATAGCAAAATGGCAGCAGAAGGGACTTCAAAGTTCAAACTGAAACTATACCAATCAGGTGAGCCACAAGACGGCAAGACAACAACACATATTTTCATAGATGATATGTTATGGATGCCGGCAAGGCAAATGACCTACAAGTGAAGTAGGCAGACGGCACAAGTGAAGAACAATGACAGTGGCAAACACAACCAACAAATAACCGCAGTGCCACATCATCAGCAGCAATGCAGATCCTTCTAGGTCGGGTATCATCCCCACTGTCCACCGTCCAGTTCATAAATCTTGTAATGACAAGAACTAAGATTATCCATCTTCCTATACTCTATAGACTCTTCGTTAATCACCAAATATCCATGTTTCAAAACCAAAGCAAATTCAAACAATGGAATCCCAGGTTCGGTGTCCGGATAATTCTTCGTCCAGCATTTCTTCGTAGCGCATTTCTTCGTCCGCAAATCTTCGTCGAGCGTTTCTTCGTAGCGCATTTCTTCGTCGCGCGTTTCTTCGTCTCGCATTTCTTCGTATCGGAAAATCATCGTCTCGCATTTCTTCGTATCCGCGAAACTTCGTATACGCAAATCTTCGTATCGTAAATTTTCGTCTACGCAAATATTCGTCTACGCAAATCTTCGTCCGCAAATCTTCGTCCGCAAATATTCGTCCGCAAATCTTCGTCCGCAAATCTTCGTCCGCAAATATTCGTCCGCAAATCTTCGTCCGCAAATCTTCGTCCGCAAATATTCGTCCGCAAATCTTCGTCCGCAAATATTCGTCCGCAGTTTTGCATTTGACTTTTTGTGTTTTTACTTTTTGCATTTGACTTTGTGCCTTTTTGACTTTTTGCATTTGAATTTTTGCCTTTTTTACTTTAATCCATTATGACTTTTTGCCTCTTTTACTTTTTGCATTTGACTTTTATCCTTTTGACTTTGCATTTTACTTTTTGTCTTTTTGACTTTTTGGTGTTTTGACTTTTTGCATTTTACTTTTATCCCATTTGACTTTTTGCCCGTTTTACTTTTTGCGTTTGACTTTTTGCTTTTTGCCTTTTTGCCATTTTACTTTTTGTCCGTTTGACTTTTTGCCGTTTTGACTTTTTGCATTTGACTTTTAGCCTGTTTGACTTTTTATATCGTCAACAATATCACAAAACTTGACAACTCAGAACACAAGCTTGTGAATAATTTATTTTATCAAAGCTACATACATTACTACCAGTAAGGCGCCGTAGTTGGCGATGAACGAGCGAGCGCGAAGGAAATGTATGGGGAATTTCAACTCGATCGGGCGAGTAGTTTCTGAGATACAAAAAAGGGTGCGCACGTGCTCACGTGCAGAGGCACCCACCTTTGACTTGTGCGAAAGTGGGGGCTGAGAGGTCCCTAACCACACACCAAATTTGAACACAATCGGTTCAGTCGTTCCTGAGATACAGAATAGGGGTGTGCACGTGCACACGTGCAGAGGCTCCCACCCCTGACGTGTGGGTAACTGGCGGATGAGAGGTCCCTAACCACACACCAAATTTGAACACAATCGGCTCAGCCGTTCCTTAGATATAGAATAGGGGTGTGCACGTGCGCACGTGCAGAGCCACCCCACCCCTGAGTTGTGTGAAAGTGGCGGCTGAGGGGTACCTAACCACACACGAAATTTGCACATAATCTGCCCAGCCGTTGCAGAGTTATTGCGAGAAAATACTTTTCAACACCCCTCACGCAGCACGCGCCACGCGCAGTGGTAGTCACCCACATGAGTCGGCACTGGTCTCACACAGGTAGGTTAGATGGGGCTGCTCAGCAAAGAAGTCCGCTTGTCAATCGGACGTGCGGTTGCAGAGATATGAGCTTCTCAAAAGCGTCGCCACGGAAGCGCTCATAATTACGCAAAACTTCGTAGAGTAGGCACGAATATTTGCGGACGAAGAATTGCGGACGAAGAATTGCGGAGAAGATTTGCGGACGAAGAATTGCGGACGAAGATTTGCGGACGAAGAATTGCGGACGAAGATTTGCGGACGAAGATTTGCGGACGAAGATTTGCGGACGAAGATTTGCGTAGACGAAGATTTGCGTAGACGAAGATTTGCGTAGACGAAGACTTGCGATACGAATAATTGCGTAGACGAATATTTGCGGATACGAAGAAATGCGAGACGAATATTTGCGGATACGAAGAAATGCGAGACGAAGAAACGCGCGACGAAGAAATGCGGAGACGAAGATTTGCGGACGAAGAAATGCGGACGAAGAAATGCCCGACGAAGAAATGCGGGACGAAGATTCGTCATGGAATCCCAGGTTCGAATCAGTTCAACTTCAAGCTAATCAAGGCCATACATATAAGGTAGAACCGTCCCTACTGAGTAGTATCTCATGACGTCACCGAGGGCACACCTACCTATATCCGACATAGTAAGCTAAATATATCCCTCCTATATATCTATTTGAGTAGTGTCCGTTTTGCACTCAAAACACAGCAACGAAAACCACCCAGTCCGCGAATGGAATGCGGGTTAAGCACGTGCGTTAGTGAGGTGGAGTCCTTCGTCCAGGAGATTGCCGATAATTTAATCCGAGCCGAGGTCCCGGCCGGCCGTGTGGTACAGAGCAGGGAGGGGTGTTGGTGGAAGGGGGTGATTAGAGAGGAGGAGCGGGAGGGGGGGGGGGGTACGAACCAACCTTGCCTCGAAACCCGCTCAAAAAGGCACCGAAGGCACTCACTCCGTCCAGGGCCGCTGCAACTCGGCACGTATCAGTAGCTTCACATACCGCACCGGCGTCATGACGTCACTGAATTCACGTGCCTTTGTGAGCATGGAGCGAGCCTCCGTCCTGGAGAATCCCGAGAAATATTAATAGTTTAGCGGCGTCTGTAGTTCCGAGCTGGGAAGACACAGCCAACAATCTGTGTGTAATTCACGTGCCTTTGTGCATAGGGAACCTCCATTCCGGAGAAATTTGTAAAATTACAAGTGCGTTAAATAGCTATAGCTGTGTCTGAGATGGGTTGGTTGGAGTTCGAGATAGATTGGGGGTGAAGTAAACAAAAGTTCAGTCGAAAGTAAACAAAGTAAAAAAAAGTAGAAAAAGAAAGTAAAAAAAGTCGAAAAAGTTGAAAAAGTCGAAAAAGTCTAGCCCCTCAAGCCCCGCAAGCCCCGCAAGCCCCGCAATCCTCGCAAGCCCCGCAAGCCCCGTAAGCCCCGCAAGTCCCGCCAGCTCCGCAAGCCCCGCAAGCCCCGCAAGCCCGGCAAGCTCGCCAAGCCCGCCAAGTAAAAAAATACAAATCTCCATCCATCTATCGGGATTGCGAATCTATGGGATTGCGACGCGGAGCAAGCACAATGCGCTAGTCTCCTATATATCTATTTGAGTAGTGTCCGTTTTGCACTCGAAACACAGCAAGGCTTTCGTGTCTGTCCGCGAATGGAATGCGGGTTAAGCACGTGCGTTAGTGAGTGTCTTTCGTCCAGGAGATTGCGGAGAATGTAATCCGAGCCGAGGTCCCGGCCGGCCGTGTGGTACGAGTAGGCCGTGTAGGGGCAGGGAGTTTCAGTGGTTGGTGGAAGGGGGTTATGCCGGGGAGGGTGTGATGGGCGGGGGAGGGGGTACGAACAACAATGGGCCTCGAAACCCGCTCAAAAGGCACCGAAACTCCGTCCAGGGCCGCTACAACTCGGCACGTATCAGTAGCTGCACATACCGCAACGGCGTCATGACGTCACTGAACTCACGTATTTGTGAGCATGGTCCGTCCAGGAGAATCCCGATAAATATTCATAGATGAGCGGCGTCTGTAGTTCCGAGCTGGGAAAACGCAGCCAACAATCTGTGTGTAATTCACGTGTTTTTGTGCATAGGGAACCTCCATTCCGGAGAAATTCGTTAAATTACAAGTGCGTTAACCCGCGAGTTACTGGGGTATATTTCATAACGCGACTTACTGGGGGGGTTATTCCCCCCCCCCCCTCGGATCTCCGGAACTACTGAACCGAATTAAAAAATTCAAAATGTTTGACCGTGTCAAAAGGTCTCGATGGATGGAATTGTCGCGCAAAATTGCGATATTAAACGCATAATCTGTCAATAAATCGGTATGATTCGTGTGTCGGACACTTGTAAGTGCCTTTCTCAGCTGTTTATGACCTAGGGTCAGGTCAAGGTCATCCGAGGTCACGAGGTGAAACTGCAGATTACGGTCATTAGGCGTTGTAACACATGTTTATGGGTTGGTTTTTCGTCTAGAACGCTAAAAGTGATATTAGAACATTGTTTGTTCCATATAAAGAGAAGTAAAAAGCAAAAACAGAAATGCGTTATTTATGCATAGTAATGCTGTGAGAGGTGATCGATTTGTGTCATTTAAAGGTCAAAGTCAGTCATTTTTAAAATATCGACTTCAAATTTAGCACAAATATTCACCGCACACGTCTCGATCACAAATATTCCGGTTTTTGGATATTTCTGATTTTTTCTTGGATATTTCTGATTTTTTCTTGAAAATTTTGTTTAAAAAAAATGTATTTGGATTTCTCAAAATTTTGGATAAAAAAATCCGATATAGCAGTTTGATAGCCCGGTCTATTGTCGGTAATTTGATTTAAGACAATTAGGTTTATCTTAAACATCGTACCTTTGACAGTGTTTTTCGCAAACCATTATTTTGCAACAAAAACCGAAGAACATGACGTCATTCTGACGTCATTCCCGGTTGACCTATCATAACCTCATATTTTTCCTTTTGTCAACATGTGTAGAGTTGATGTGAGAAAAGGAACTGCCAGTTTGGAGACGATACCGGTGTTCTTTTAGGAGTTATTCCAAAATACCGGGGGGGGGGGGGGGAAATAGCCCCCTGTAAGTCGCGGGTTAAATATCTGTAGCTGTGTCGGAGATGGATTGGCTGGAGTTGGAGATGCAAGTCCAACAAGTCCGACAAGCCTGACAAGCCCGACAAGTCTAACAAGTCCGACAAATCCGACAAGTCCGACAAGTCCAACAATTCCAACAAGTCTGACAAGTCCAGTCCACAAGTTCGACAAGTCTGACAAGTCTGACAAGCCCGACAAGTCCAACAAGTCCGACAAATCCGACAAGTCCGTCCGACAAGTCCAACAAGTCAGACAAGTCAGACAAGTCAGACAAGTCAGACAAGTCAGACAAGTCAGACAAGTCCGACAAGTCTGACAAGTCCGACAAGTCCGACAAGTCCGACAAGTCCGACAAGTCCGACAAGTCCGACAAGTCCGACAAGTCCGACAAGTCCGACAAGCCCGACAAGTCCGACAAGTCCGACAAGTCCGACAAGTCCGACAAGTCCGACAAGTCCGACAAGTCCGACAAGTCCGACAAGTCCGACAAGTCCGACAAGTCCGACAAGTCCGACAAGTCCGACAAGTCCGACAAGTCCGACAAGTCCGACAAGTCCGACAAGTCCGACAAGTCCGACAAGTCCGACAAGTCCGACAAGTCCGACAAGTCCGACAAGTCCGACAAGTCCGACAAGTCCGACAAGTCCGACAAGTCCGACAAGTCCGACAAGTCCGACAAGTCCGACAAGTCCGACAAGTCCGACAAGTCCGACAAGTCCGACAAGTCCGACAAGTCCGACAAGTCCGACAAGTCCGACAAGACCGACAAGTCCGCAAGTCCAACAAGTCCCGCAAGTCCAACCAACAAGTACAAATTGTAAAAAAGATATCCATCTATCAATCAAATATCCATCCATCTATCGGGATGCAATATATCGGGATTGCGAATGTATGGGATTGCGAAGCGGAGCGAGCACAAGACGCTAGTCTATATTACTATTTGATAAGCATCTGTCTATCTGTTTGTCTGTCCATCTGGCACCGCTCAGTTTATTCAGTTTAAAAGTCACAGTTAATTCACGTGCTGAATTGGTGCGGATACCTCCATTCCGGTGATGCCAGCTAGCTATGCCGACGCACCGGAGTTGGTGGGGCGGTGATTCCTTGACCGGTAATAGGTAATTATGTCTTATGCAGTTCCAGTTCTAGTCCTGTTAATTAACGTGCTGAATTGGTGCAGATACCTCCATCCCGGAGATGCCAGCTAATCGTCCAGCGGAGCGGACGGGTTAGCACTAGTGAAACACTATTTCGCAAGTGACATACATGTAAAGTACATCATCAGTAATGTATGTTAGACAGTATCAAGTCTCATATTAATTACAAGAAAACTCACAAGGATCTAAAAAGTAATTTACCGGTGACGTCACCGGGGGAATTTATTGAAATGCTTATATGCATTGGGATGACATCGCACCCATCAAACAGTCTGATGGTAACGCCACCCTTGCTTGTGGTGGCATTACCATCAGAACCTTGAGATATCACTTGTTAAACCTCAAACGACCAAAACAATCTCTCATATTTCGCAAGGGGCCGGATAATTTAGTGAGGTATTTCCCAAGGCAGACGGGGGCCGCTATTAAAATTCTGGCCGGCGGTTCGCGGCTCATATGTTAAAGCAATGGAAGTGGCCCACGCCACGATCGTGGCCCTGAACGTTAGAGACATTTCAGGGCACGTATTTTTGGCGATAATGATTTATATCCGATACAAATATATCGGCCGAAAGTTGGGGGTGGTGGTATTTGGGGTTCACAACTAGCAATGATAAAGAAAGAAACTTGGCAGCTAATTTGAAAAGTATGTGTAGTTCGCAAACCATTATTTTGCAACAAAAAGCGAAGAACTTGACGTCATTCAGATACAGTGCAATGTGCATTACACTTTACATAACTGATGACCACAGAGCAAAGCAGATTGTTAAATTGGGTCATTTTCGTGCCCGGGCAAGTTCTTGTAGGGAATATTTTGGCGCCCACTATACATACGCTGTATGGTATTAGCAGATGAAATCTCTAAAAGTAAAACATTAAATCACAAATAAATTGCACGCCGATAAATGCAAAATCAAAGGAAATTGGATAATATTGATTCAAAAAGATATGTGTTGGATAATTCATTTTGTATTACTTTTGAGCTATTGCCCAGTAGTAAACGGCTGGTAGGGTAATTCTACCAACATTCCTTTAAGTTATGTTGTTTTACCTGATTTCTCGTCGGTTATCTTTCGATTAATTGTTCAAATTTATTCGAAGCATGCCAGTTCATTTCATTTTGACCAGCTTTGAAATATTTCATGCATTTAATTGCATGCGGGCTAACATTCAAAATATTTGTGTTAAATCAGTTAAACCCTATTCCCTGCGGGGGCAGATTCTGCCCCTCCCGGTGGTTTTGTCACTTGCCGCTTATAAACCGTTAAGCCTAGCGTCCTGAAACTTTGTGACTTTTCCCAAAATTGAATGGTGCGTGTTGTGTCAACATTTTGACAAATCGGTCCAGCAGAGGCGGTTCCAGGCTCCTGTTTTGGGGAGGGTGTTACGAATGCGGTTTTGCGTCGCACGCTTCCTTCGTGGTTTTCAATGCGTCAGAAACAATTTAAATGTAATATGCATCATAGATACTGGGATTGTACATATTTTTGGGGCAGAGGCGCACTCAGGATAAAACAAATAGGAGGCGATACCCACCCTCAAAAAAGGTCCAACTTCAAGTTAGTAAGATGATAAAAGCGTTACGTGCATGGTGCCCCCATGTTTTTTCCTTGAACCGCCTATGCGCAATATATCAAATTAAACAAGTTACAGCATATAATGTCCACATGTGACGTTCATGTCGTCCCAAACAATCAGGAACAGTACATATTTGTTTTATCTCCAGAAAATCCACCCATTTTACATTCCCTGAATACGCCTATAATTTTTATTTTGTTTTTTGCCTTTTGATATATTAAATACCAGTACATTTAAAGCTCAACAACGTTTGGATCATGAAAATCGGTTCAGCCACATTGCCGCAATGACCTTTCAAAAAACACCCAACATTTTCGGATTGTTGGCTCCCAGTCCCCCCAATTTTAAACAAAACAAAAATGTCGGGGTAAAAAAAGAGAGATCTTGTCATGACGAATCGAATGGCGTTTTTTTCATCGAAATCGACCGAGCGGTTCTCGAGATCTCTGGGGAGAGGGGAGAATCTGCCCCCCCCCCCTCCCCGCAGGTTAACGTAATTCTGGTCGCCCGCAGGGAATAGGGTTAAATGCAATGACCTAACCAGCTGTCGTGTTTCAGCAAGATTTGGAATACGTTGGAAATCAAACTTGCAACATTTCTGTAAGGAAGCACAGCAAACGTTTATGAAGTATCAATAAGTTTTGTAAAGCAATCGCATGAAAAGGGAAAAATGACCAAATATAAATCAAGCAACAAAAAAAAGCAAAGCAATCGTGTGATAAAGATATGAATATATTAAGTTCAGTGATGCCTCTTCATGTTCACAATTATGACTTTCCGAGCAAATGTTATTTTTAGAACAGCTGAGTAAGCTTCCTCGTGTAATCAGTCAGCTTCCTCGTGTAATCAGTCAGCTTCCTCATGTAGTGCGTTAATAGGCTGCCTTTTCTAAATTTACAGCTGAAGTGAAGTCATTTGAATGAAAAAGGAGTCTACCTGTTGGCGTATACTTGGCAGCCGTGGAATACAGCTCTCCTTAAATTGGCATAGAAGTGTTAAGCCGCAAACATTTTGGATAGATATGATACGGATTGTTGGCAAATGGGAATACATTTGCCTGCTACTACATGAACGAACCTCTAGTTGACCATAATTAAATTATCGTATTTGTTTTACATGCCTACAAGTAGAGCCCTTCATGGAATGGGAATCCCCATACAACCCATGCAACAGGATGGAAATGGGTGGGAATGGGTGGGAATGGGACTATTTTTGGAAATGTAACGGGTTAGAACGGGTTTGGAACAGACCATATATTTTGTTTAGCACCACAAAAGTTAAATATGCTGAAACGGGTGGGAATGGGAGCCCCATCAATGATGAATTCGGATTGGAACGGGCTTGGGTCTGGCTGAATAGGCTGGAACGGGATGGGGGCTGAAAAGGTGTCCCATGAAGGGCTCTACCTACAAGGGCAGACATAATTTCATTACACTATACGTTAATAGCTGGCTGCTAACCATGTGGGTAGTGATGGTAAATGACGTCATACTCACGCTACATATGGGCCTCGTGCCAGCTTGACCTTGCATGTAAGAGTAATATAGGCCACACGCCCTAACAAGGTGCATAAATGCCAGCAAGCCATATCGAGCCTTTGAAGATTCCTAACACACGCACACCCATAATGTATGACATGGTTCCACGCAATATGCCCCCTGTCCTAGTTCTGTCTTTGATTTCAGGTGACAAACTAATGGGTTACCTGCCAGGTCAGTAAGTAACAATCATAGACACCAATAACGAGCCGGTGACTGGCCTCTGTCAATGACCAGTATGGTGACGCAGTGCCGACCTGTTTACGTTAGAAGAGTGTGTACTTAACCGCCGCATCGCGGCCGCCTTATGTGATCGTTAATGAAGCTGTTATGTGTGGACGGATTTTATGTTTGCCGACGTCCAACAAACCGTCCGTGTCCACATGTTTCCAGTGAGCACGCCAGTGTTTTGTCCTGATCTACCTGCTACGTACAGTCACGGTGTCGCGTCCTTGTCCACGTTCGAAAGGCGGTGAAGTCACTCGGTGTGCGACTGGCCGTGGAGCAATCGAGAAAGATGCGATGTGCCTACTCTAAGCTGCCTTCCTCAAGACCACATACATATTACAGATACAGATAGATACAGATACAGATATATGCATTAGGACCCTCCATAGTATGGATATTATGGTATCCACGTTATTACACAAATGAAGCACACCAAGATAAAAATACAAAATACAGCAACAGATGATGATAAAAATACAGATGATAAAACACAGTGGCAACACAGACCGACCCCAGCTGCTGACACCGATCGCAACCATATCCCGGTATATAGATACAGCATGCAGACCAGCTATCGCATGACCTCTGGTGTTACGGCGTTCCAGGCACTCACGGCTCGGTACATGAAGCTGCGCTTTGCGAATTCCGTCCGCATGCGGGGCAGCTCGAGCTGGCCGCCTTCACTGGCGCGTGTGTGGCGGGCGGACACGTCTACCCGACGGCGCAGCAGTTCTGAGGCGCTGTGAGCAGTGATGAGGTGGCGCACAGCGGCAATGTTACGTTCGGTGATCATGTCTTCAACATTAGGCCACCCGAACTCCCGTAATGACGGGCTGACATGATCACGCCGGCTGAGGCCAGTCACAATGCGAACACCGAAATTGATTGCCTTTTGCACGCGCTGCCTCTGTGCCGCGGTACAATTTCCCCACACCTTTATGCAATAACGTATGTGAGGGAAGACGCGAGCCTCCACCAGCAGACGTCTGACGCATTTTGGCAGCTTATGACAAATTCGCGCGAGACCTACCACACTCACAAAAAAGCAACACCCGCGCAGGGTGTCGACACCCCTAGTCCCTGTGATGCCCACACAACCTAAAATACGTCGCCTGGAAGGTGATTTGTTTAGCACTCAGGGAGGTGTACCGGAACAAACGGGATCGCCGCTGCATGGGGTGTATAGGTTTAAAGGAACAACCTTGATAACTGCTGAATGGGATGTCGAGGTGTCGCAATACGCATGCGTGGGGTGACGATTGACGCCTCAGCCAGGCGTATTGCGGGAGTTCGTTTACCATTGGGAGAGGCGTAACGTCACCACTGCATGGGGTGTCGACGTGTCGCAATACTCATGCGGGGGTGTCGATTGACGCCTCAGCCAGGCGTATTGCGGGAGTTGTTTACCACTGGGAGAGGCGTAACGTCATCGCTGCTTGGGGTGTCGTGACGCAGACGCAGGGCGGGCGGCGGCCGCCGCCGGGCGCCGGCTCAGAGACGTGCCGCAACTCGCAAGACTCATGCCATCTGAGCACTCTGACCTGACTCTGACCACTCGCGCCAACCTTCCCAATCTGAGCAACTAAAAATTAGTACATCTCTGTGCAAAACCATTGGATTAACAAACCCTTGAATTATTGTAAACAGATCCATGTATCAACATCAACATCACAAATCATCTTCATCAAGCATACTCATAAATAATCATAGTTACTATGGATCAACAGTCAGCTACGTATATTCATATCTTTATAGAAGCTTGGACGGTGCAGCTCCAACCGTATAAGCAATACACTTGGTTGTGACGGGAGGGCATGCAACATATAGACGCTATCATACCTAATGTGTATCGATCACCAATTCAGAACTAACTACATTTCTAAGATCAAAAGAATGCACGAAAGAACGCCCTCACAACTCGCAATTAGGTACTTATAACTCCGATCCCGACAGCACGATTGACAGCCTTTCGAAACTCAACGGCAACTTGAACACTGACAACGGTCGACGCACGCACTCTGCACAACCTTCCGCGGCCAAGGCCACGGCGCAACTGAGCCGGCGCGGCCGTCCGGCGGCGATGTGCGCGCGCAGCTAACGCCGTGCCGCCGTCTGCGTCACGACACCTCAAGCAGCGGCGACCGTCACACCTCTCCCAGTGGTAAACGAACTCCTGCAATACGCCCGGCTGAGGCGTCAATCGACAACCCTGCATGAGTATTGCGACACCTCTACACCCCATGCAGCGGTGACGAACACACAATGCGATGGTGGTCGTCACTGACATACCATGTCGGTGTCTGCCATGAGTGTAGATAGCAAAGCCTCAACAATTACACCCCATGCATGAGTCAATTTCCAAATTAACCCCTGTGGTAGGAGTTAACACCCGGGTCGTGTGTCGCGATTTTGTGAGTGCAGCACACAATAGCAACGCTGAACGACCGACGAGACGTGGCAGGTCCACGACAGGTGTGGGTCGATGACAACACCCAGCACCTTGACGCTTTGTGAGGGGGAAATTTCGTCGTTGCCGAAATAAACAGAGAAGTCGGCAGTGACGTTTAGACGCCGAGATATGAAGATGATCATCTCCGTTTTAGCCGGATTGATTTTTAGACGGCGCTGTGTGAACCACTTCATGACTATAAGGAGAGAGCTCTCAATACGAGTTTGTAAGGCCTCAAAGTTTGATGTAAAGCCAGCATCAAGGAACTGAGTGCCGTCAACGTACATCACGATCCTGCCATGTGGTAGGTGCTGTGGCAGATCGTTGGTGAAAATGAAGAAGAGCACAGGTCCTAATATGGATCCTTGGACCACCCCGTGGGTCACGTCCAGTGCGCACGATCCACCCCGCACGGTCTGGGTACGCCCCTACAGCCAGGCCGAGAACCACTCGCGTTGGACACCATACCATTCCAATTTGTCCAGGAGACGGTCGTGCTCGACGCCGTCAAAGGCCTTAGACGTGTCAGCTGTGACGAGTGACGTCATCATGCGTCTGTCGATGTTGTCTGTTGCGAAAGTGACAGCGTCGAGCAGGGCCACCTCCGTGGATAGGCCCGGCCTGAAACCGTACTGCTGCGGACATAGTACATGGTGGGATGTGAGGTATGACATAAGCTGGGTACTGACCACGCGCTCGCATAGCTTCGCCACGACAGGGAGGACTGATATCGGACGGTTGTTATTGGGGTCAGCAGTGTCCCCCTTTTTGAGGAGAGCGGTATTGGTGGCAGCCTTCCACTGATCGGGCAATACACAATTAGTGATGCAATAGTTAACAAGCCTCAGCAAATGGGGACCCACCACTGGAAATGTACTTCGTAACATCTGAACGGTGATGCCGTCAGGACCACAGGCGCGGGACGCACCCATGCGCTTTAGCGCTGCTGAGAGTTCCGGTAGGGTGGCAAAATACGGCGAGAACGACCCGGTACACACGCGGGGCGGGTGGGGCGACAGTGGTTCGCCAGCGTCGCTCTCCGATAGTGCGTATGCCACGCCGGAGCCGACTGACGTGAAGAAGTGATTCAGTCGGTCTGGCCACTCAGGATCCGCCGGCGCTGCACTGGTTGTCCTCGGCTGAGCCTTCCGAGATGAGACCAGGAACTGCTTGATGTTCTTCCAGGTCTTCGGACGGGAGTGCTTGAAAGAAGAGTAGAAGGCAGCGCTCGCGCGGTTGATGACCACCTTCACGGCGTTCCGGATTTCCCGAAACTCCCTCTTGGTGACGTCGCACGGGATGAGGTCCCTGTCGGCGCGTGCATGGTTACGAGCTGCCATGGCCTCTCGCACTGTGTCGTCATCAAGCCATGGACACGGTTTGTGCTTCACTTTGATGGTACGCATTGACATGTGTTGGTTGATGATGGGATCCCATACTGTGAGGAAGCTGTTCCACATGTCGCTGATGGAGTCAGCTTCGTAGCCCTGTGTCCAGTCTGCTTGGAGGAGGTCGAGGCAGGGGTGTCCTTGTTGACGTGCTGCGTCGACAACACGGTGACGATGTTGGGACCGCACCGCAACGTGTCTTGACATCGGTGACGGCCACAGTGAGTGATGAGTGATGAGATCGTGGTCGCTGATGTTGCACGGCGTCACTCGGGCAGCTGATGTCAGGTCTGGTCGGTTTGTTGTCAGGTGGTCGATCAGTGATGGGCTCGGCCCAGGACGAGTCGGCCCCGTGATCAGCTGCCTTAGCGATAAATCGCTAAGCTGCTGCATGCATGACGATACACCTGGCTTCTCAGGATGAAGAAGGGCGAAGTTTAGGTCTCCGAGCGAGTAGTTTGGCCGATCCTGCGCCAGAACATGTGTCAGCTGGTGGCGGCGGTCGTCGATGGCTGGTGTGGACGGACCAGATGGAGGTCGGCACATTGCGCCGACGATGATGGTAGATCGGCCGATGATCTGCAGCCAGAGTGCTTCGAGTGTCGAGTTGACAGTGGGCACCCGCAGCTTCGCGACCCTCAATGTGCTGCGGTGGACGATGGCGACTCCGCCTCCCGTCTTCCTAGTCCGTCCATCGCGACGACTGATGACGTAACCCGGGAACAGCAGCATGCTGGTGTCAACTGCCTCGGTCAGCCATGTCTCGCTGAGACAAAGCACGTCTAGCTGTTCCCGCAGCAGCAGATGGTTGACCTCGTCCAGGTGCGCCGTCAGAGAACGCACATTCAGGTGGCCGATCTTCAGCGCACACGACGAGGCAGCAGCCGCACGGATCTCAGCCTGTCGCGTCTGTCGGATCGTCAGGCGGAGTGGTCGTAGAAGGTGTCGATCTTGTTTTGGTGTTGTTGGGGGTGCCGCCACAGAGACCGGTGGGGCGAAAATGTCTCGGTCAGCACGAAGAGACGGCTCCGCGGTGGCACCGCGAGGTAGTAGTGATGCACGGCTGGAGTAGATGGCGCTGCCGCTCGATGAGCGCGACCCGGGCGAGTCACGGTTCGACCGCACCGCAGCGGCCGTCCGCCCTCGCGTCAACTGCGCAGGCGGAGTCAGGCAACGCGCAGACTGGGGGCGCGTCTCGCATCGACTCAACCGCGTATCGTCGCGGCTCCCGCGGTGTCGCCCAAGCTGAACGCGCCGTCCAGCGCAACAGCCGCGGTGCGTTCCTCTTCCTCTTCTGCGGGACGAAGCACCAGCAAGCTCCAGACGTGGAACGGCCGCTCCTTCGGTCCAGGGCCTGATCCCGCCCAGGCCCAGCCAGGCGGGCCGTAACGGCGGCGGCCGCTCGCCCTGACCCGACAGTGTAGTCACCCGATCCGGGCATCGTCCCGGCCAATCAGGGCGGTCGGCAGCCCTGATTGGCCGGGACGGCCATACCTCTTCTGGAATTGGTAGAACGTCGGGTCAACGAGCGTGACCCCTCCCATGGAGCGCTCACCGGCATCAACAAATAAAAACCGATTGAAAATGACTGAAAAAGACACGTAGACGTCACAGAATTGTATATTTTAGCATAATATATTTTCCGATGTCCAAGGGAACATCAAATTCAACCAGCTGAATTCATGTATTATCAGGTTTCTTTGTTATGAATAAGGGTATCGACATTGTAGCTTTCCACTTTGAAGCGATTTTGTTTTCCGTAGCTTACTTTTAGATCAAATTATCAAAATGGAGTTGAAATTGGGAATTGAAATACATCCAAAATCCATCTAGACCAGTAGTTCTAAACGGCAAGGGGTTGGTTACCCCTTTTAATGATCAGAATGACTCGTCACCCCTTCCCGCATTGCGCAGACCACAGCTCTCGGCTTCAAGCTATGCGGTACAGCATAACTTCAGGCGTTTACTAGTACTGCCATCTAGGAGCAGGAATATAAGTAAACATGTGTGGTGTTGATGTTGGCCTAAAACGGTGCTTTCCAGCGTTGAACAATACGTAAGCCGAAACACAAAGTTGAACACAATTTATAAATAATTGTGTTTTATGCTCTTTGCGATAATAGTCGTTTTCACGAGGGATCATTGCGGTGAAAATAAAATACAATTTTCTGAGAAGTTTTGGTATAGTAGTCTTAGTTCGACGATCCATTCCTTAACTACACAACTTTTACATGCGATTTTGGGTTTGAAATGTCCCTCAGAATTTTGTAATATGTTGGTAAGAATATAATACGTTGACAAAATTGCGGTTTGGTGGTAATTAGCAAGATAAGCATTGATAGGTCAGTTGTGAACTAATACTTCTATACCAAAACGTACAGATCTCCACCAACTGAAACTTGTCAGAACGGTTCAGAAAATTATGTGTCGTGTGACGCTATTGGCCGCAATGGACTCGCCCAATCTGGCCCAATCCGGCAGCCAGAATGTGCGGCTTGGCTTTGGCTATGTGCGGGCGGCATGCGAGTCGCAAGCGGCGGCGAATCGATGCTGGCCCATCACTATGCATGCGCAGACAGACCTGTGATCTATGACGTTGCCAGATTTAGTAACTAGTATGACGGAATGCTTAACTGAACGAATCGACTCTAGACGCATATGTACTTTAAAAACGGCCAATGGTGTATCATAAACTTGTTATGAGCTCAATACATGTTTCCATAACTATTGAATAGTGATAATATCGCCTAAATCAGTCATGTATTTCTAGAAATGTATAATATACTAAGACTTCTATACCAAAACCTATCAGAAAATTATATTTTCTTTTCAGCGCAATATTCCTGCGTGAAAACGGCTAATGTGGTGACAATAAAACAGAACCTAGGATATAATTAATATATAATTAATAACCTAGGATAGCTGTATGTGCATTGTGTGCCAGCATCAAAAGAATCAGCTAAGGTAATTTGTCACTTTGCTGCTCAATTGTCGTTACCCCCGCCCCAAGGCTCCATTATCCCAAATGGGGTAATTACCTCCTATTTGCAAATCACTGATCCATTGCCACATGCAAATTGCTAGATTTGGTGGACATTTGAAATTTCGGAGGGCGGCTGGTGGGGCTTTCATGGTAAGCATGGTACCATGGTTTCGTGGTAGACAGCGTGAACAATCGGAATCATATAGAGCCTATGAGCTCCAGCTCAGACGATGACAATGAAGGGACGGTACAATGAAGAGACACTACCAGCAGCGGGGCGACGGTCGCTGCGCCGAATTCACCTCGACGCACTAGTGGCGTTTGATGGCGCGCCGCGCCGATTTTATAGCGGAGTGACGACTCGATAAGCGGCGAAGTTGTCCGCATCGTGGATCAGAACGCGGCGCATCGTGGATCAGAACGCGGCGCATCGTGGATCAGAACGCGGCGCATCGTGGATCAGAACGCGGCGCCTCGTGGATCAGAACGCGGCGCATCGTGGATCAGAACGCGGCGCATCGTGGATCAGAACGCGGCGCATCGTGGATCAGAACGCGGCGCATCGTGGATCAGAACGCGGCGCCTCGTGGATCAGAACGCGGCGCCTCGTGGATCAGAACGCGGCGCATCGTGGATCAGAACGCGGCGCCTCGTGGATCAGAACGCGGCGCCTCGTGGATCAGAACGCGGCGCCTCGTGGATCAGAACGCGGCGCATCGTGGATCAGAACGCGGCGCCTCGTGGATCAGAACGCGGCGCCTCGTGGATCAGAACGCGGCGCATCGTGGATCAGAACGCGGCGCCTCGTGGATCAGAACGCGGCGCCTCGTGGATCAGAACGCGGCGCCTCGTGGATCAGAACGCGGCGCATCGTGGATCAGAACGCGGCGCCTCGTGGATCAGAACGCGGCGCATCGTGGATCAGAACGCGGCGCCTCGTGGATCAGAACGCGGCGCATCGTGGATCAGAACGCGGCGCATCGTGGATCAGAACGCGGCGCATCGTGGATCAGAACGCGGCGCATCGTGGATCAGAACGAGGCGCCTCGTGGATCAGAACGCGGCGCATCGTGGATCAGAACGCGGCGCATCGTGGATCAGAACGCGGCGCATCGTGGATCAGAACGCGGCGCCTCGTGGATCAGAACGCGGCGCATCGTGGATCAGAACGCGGCGCATCGTGGATCAGAACGCGGCGCATCGTGGATCAGAACGCGGCGCCTCGTGGATCAGAACGCGGCGCCTCGTGGATCAGAACGCGGCGCCTCGTGGATCAGAACGCGGCGCCTCGTGGATCAGAACGCGGCGCATCGTGGATCAGAACGCGGCGCATCGTGGATCAGAACGCGGCGCATCGTGGATCAGAACGCGGCGCCTCGTGGATCAGAACGCGGCGCATCGTGGATCAGAACGCGGCGCCTCGTGGATCAGAACGCGGCGCATCGTGGATCAGAACGCGGCGCCTCGTGGATCAGAACGCGGCGCATCGTGGATCAGAACGCGGCGCATCGTGGATCAGAACGCGGCGCCTCGTGGATCAGAACGCGGCGCATCGTGGATCAGAACGCGGCGCCTCGTGGATCAGAACGCGGCGCCTCGTGGATCAGAACGCGGCGCCTCGTGGATCAGAACGCGGCGCATCGTGGATCAGAACGCGGCGCATCGTGGATCAGAACGCGGCGCCTCGTGGATCAGAACGCCAGGGGCCAACGATCGGCTGTGTGCCAGCGGCGCGGTTCGTCCGAGAGGAGGGAGTCGTGGTCCGCCGCACACTCAGCCGGGGGAGGGTGAAATGGACCCCTGGACTTACAGTGGACGTCGGGACCAGCAGCGAGGGAGTGAAATGGACCTCGGGACCAGCAGTGAGGGAGTGAAATGGACCTCGGGACCAGCAGCGAGGGAGTGAAACGGGCCTCGGGACCAGCAGCGAGGGAGTGAAATGGACCTCGGGACCAGCAGTGAGGGAGTGAAACGGACCTCTGGACCAGCAGCGAGGGAGTGAAACAGACCTCGGGACCAGCAGCGAGGGAGTGAAATGGACCTCTGGACCAGCAGCGAGGGAGTGAAACGGGCCTCGGGACCAGCAGCGAGGGAGTGAAACGGGCCTCGGGACCAGCAGTGAGGGAGTGAAACGGGCCTCGGGACCAGCAGTGAGGGAGTGAAACGGGCCTCGGGACCAGCAGCGAGGGAGTGAAACGGGCCTCGGGACCAGCAGCGAGGGAGTGAAACGGGCCTCGGGACCAGCAGTGAGGGAGTGAAACGGGCCTCGGGACCAGCAGCGAGGGAGTGAAATGGACCTCGGGACCAGCAGTGAGGGAGTGAAACGGACCTCGGGACCAGCAGTAAGAGGGTGATGTGGACCTCTGAACCAGCCACCAGTGAAATGGACCTCTGGACTGGCATTGATAGGGTGAAATGAACCTCTGTACCAACAGTTAGAGGGTGAAATGGATTTCTGTATCAACAGTGAGAGGGTGAATTGGACCTCTGTACCAACAGTGGAGAGGTCCATTGGACCAATGTAGGGGTTCAAATGATGCTCTTAACCGGCAATGGAGAGTGAAATGGTCCACTAGACCAGTGAAGAGAGTGAAACGGCCATCTAGGCTAACAGTGAATCCTCTCGATTGATCCTCCCGAACAACATCGGAATGACATATATTTGTTTAGCTATGAAAAGTGGCTAAGTAGGTAAGAATGACGGAAGAGCGCGACGAGAAGCAATGGAGTTTAGCTAAATCGCTGGTCAAGTATAGTACAGCATCGTCTTCAAGGAATCTACTTGAAACACTGTGCTCAGTGCTCACTGATTATTATCAAATGAATTATCATAGACATAATGTTATCACTGTGTCGTGTATTTCTTAATGTTCATCTGTGCTATGGAAAAGAAACGGCGGTATCCAGAATACAAGCACGTGAGATCAACTCTGTAGCGAACAATTGCTTCTTAATGCTGGTACTGCTATCCAATTTAAGTATCAAAATTAACTCCAAGAAGTTCGGATGAGCTTATTCGTATTCGTTCTTAGAGCTGTTCATCTGTGTTGCTGGTAAAAAAAAACAATCCGTGGTCTCTTATAAGCCAATTCATTACTTTAAAGATGGAATTGTTGAACTGGAATATGTACTTGTTGGAGCTTCTTCGACACCATATTTTTTTTAAAAGAATTTGGGAGATTTCGGCTACTTCGGTGTCCATGAGCCTGACCACGGGTTCTCGGTCAAATATGACAAATAACAAGATAACAACGCATCGAAATATTGCTTTAGTCCTTCCAAAAGCAGTTTTGCATAACATAACATCCCGGATACTTCCTACCAAAGCTTCTCGCCCCGCCGAAAATTGTAAACGTACGGTGAGCGGTTCCGATACAAATTGCACACATAAAAAGTTCCTTAATTTAACCCTATTAGTGGCAGGCTCCTGGCTACTTCTATTAGTGGAAAGGGGGGATTCGGCCCCCGGGGGATATCGAAATCTACTAGTCCGATTTGCAAAATTCAAACAGGGTTTAACTCCCCTCAGACCGATCTACATTTCTTAAAACAAAACAAGAACAAACAAAAAATGTGGCGACATGGGGTAAAAATGCACAAATGTTATATTTTTTAATCCTTCATAACTCCTAGTTCTATAGACCGATTCTGACAAAACTCATATGGATCGACAGCAAATGAATACAAAATGTATATTTCCCGGGCACATTAGGAAACTCAAACGGTTTTGTTCCATGAAGATTATGATTTACACGCTAATACACAGTTTCCGATCAGAACCTTCCTAAATACTAAGTCATGGAACCGCCCCTATTCAAGCTATCGTCTTGAAATTTTCAGACAATCTGCCCAGACTAGTTTTAGGAAAAGTAATACATTTTCGAAGCCTACCTCCAGCCATCTCGGAGATATTTGAGAAAAACATAAGGAGTGTGCAGAATCTGCCCCCCAGCCACTAATAGCCCCTGGTTAAACAATTTTAACTGGTATCAAAGGAAGTTCCAACAAGTATAAGCCACTTGATCTCATGTTCTGATAAACAAGGCCAATCTGGTTCTACTATTGTTGCTCATGACCAACTTTATCCCAGGTTACATCACAGGTACATCACACAGGTAACATCACAGGTACATCCCAGGTAACAGGTGGGACTTCTGAATAACGCGAACGTCTTTGACTGCCAGTGCTCTCAATTTAATTAAAGGTAGCATCGCCCACCCAAATTTGATCCACACTCAACCAACAATAAAATGAGCGCGAACATGATTTCGCAGGCACGGCGTGAATATTACACGACTATAACATCCGCCTAATTTCAAAGTGGGTTTATGACAAGCATTGCATGTCCCTCCACCATGTTTCTGGGCAACTCATAAGCTTGCGACCGGCCGGCGCTTGGCGGAAAGGGGCTGGCGTAATTACCTTGAGACGTAAATCAAGACGCGGCGACAGGCGATGACAACACGGTAACCGGAACTTTCTTCGACAATGTGTCCGAAATATGGATTTAGACTTCTCAGAACTTTACTAGAGCCAACTGTCTACTCACGTTGAGGACTATTTAACCCTCGCCCTACGGGAGCTTTTTCACCTTCGCCCTGCGGGGGGGGGGGGGGGGCTGACAGGCCCCCCTGTTAACTTCCAAACCAAGCAACTTAGAGCAATGCGGTAAGAACCAGAATGTTTCCTGTCATGAGAGGATTCTAGCAGTATGCATTTTGTAGGTTTCAGGTCAACGGGTGAACTTCCAGGTCAAGTGAATGACCTCGGATTTACCACGTCCAGAACAGCGATTTTGCTCTTCAGAAAACCTCAAAATTAAAATTGATAAATGTAAAAAAGGCATGTTCCTAGACCAGTTTTGGCTCAGAAATGCAGAAAAGGTAATTATTTGTTCGTATCTTGTCAATAAAAGTCAAAAAAGTTATAAAAAATGACGTTATTAGTTTCTTACACTTAGAGAGCCATCACTCAGTCAAAAATTAAGATATTGCTTTGAAATGTGGTATGGGTATTGTCCATACTCAGTTCTCTCACAAATATTCCGGTTTTTCTAACATCTTTGAAAATTTATTTTGTTGGGATTTCCCCCCCAAAAAATATTTTTTTTAAAATTTATTTTAGGGGTCAAAAAAACAAAATTGTGAAAATCCGAGATTGCCATTTTAAAGAGAATGAATGCCATTTTGTATCTTTGGTGAATTGCGTTTGCAATGTTCTTTAAAACTCTGTTTTGTACCATTTTTCAAATATTTATCTTTTTCCACCAACATGACGTCATCAAAACATTATTATCTCCGAAACTGCTTAACCAATTTCAATTAAATTGTTACAGCTTACGTATCACTGTTATACACTCAGCTACCAAACATAACAGCAAGATGTGTCGCACGAGTAAAAAGCTATTCAAGAAAACCTCAGGGGGAGGGGCTGTCAGCCCCCCCCCCCCCCGTAGGGCGAGGGTGAATTCATCGGTACTCATAATTTTTTAACTTAGTGGTTGTAAGAGCAATATTATTACTCTTTTTAGTGTATCCCTGTTAGCTAAGCTACCGAGAAGAAGACACAAATGACTGAATTTTAGCCTGGAAATGAGGCGTATGAGGATATGGTGAGTTGAGACTGAGTCGAGGGAGCCCACTGACAGCTATGATGACCTGTCGCCGGTCCAGTGGACCTGTCCTGTGGACCGGACCTGACCTGTCACCGGTCCAGTGGACCTGTCCTGTGGACCGGACCTGACCTGTCGCCGGTCCAGTGGACCTGTCCTGTGGACCGGACCTGACCTGTCACCGGTCCAGTGGACCTGTCCTGTGGACCGGACCTGACCTGTCACCGGTCCAGTGGACCTGTCCTGTGGACCGGACCTGACCTGTCACCGGTCCAGTGGACCTGTCCTGTGGACCGGACCTGACCTGTCACCGGTCCAGTGGACCTGTCCTGTGGACCGGACCTGACCTGTCACCGGTCCAGTGGACCTGTCCTGTGGACCGGACCTGACCTGTCACCGGTCCAGTGGACCTGTCCTGTGGACCGGACCTGACCTGTCACCGGTCCAGTGGACCTGTCCTGTGGACCGGACCTGACCTGTCACCGGTCCAGTGGACCTGTCCTGTGGACCGGACCTGACCTGTCACCGGTCCAGTGGACCTGTCCTGTGGACCGGACCTGACCTGTCACCGGTCCAGTGGCGTACCTGTCCTGTGGACCGGACCTGACCTGTCACCGGTCCAGTGGACCTGTCCTGTGGACCGGACCTGACCTGTCACCGGTCCAGTGGACCTGTCCTTTGGACCGAACCTGACCTGTCGCCGGTCCAGTGGCGTACCTGTCCTGTGGACCGGACCTGACCTGTCACCGGTCCAGTGGACCTGTCCTGTGGACCGGACCTGACCTGTCGCCGGTCCAGTGGCGTACCTGTCCTGTGGACCGGACCTGTCCTGTCACCGGTCCAGTGGACCTGTCCTGTGGACCGGACCTGACCTGTCGCCGGTCCAGTGGACCTGTCCTGTGGACCGGACCTGACCTGTCACCGGTCCAGTGGACCTGTCCTGTGGACCGGACCTGACCTGTCACCGGTCCAGTGGACCTGTCCTGTGGACCGGACCTGACCTGTCACCGGTCCAGTGGACCTGTCCTGTGGACCGGACCTGACCTGTCACCGGTCCAGTGGCGTACCTGTCCTGTGGACCGGACCTGACCTGTCGCCGGTCCAGTGGATCTGTCCTGTGGACCGGACCTGACCTGTTGCCGGTCCAGTGGACCTGTCCTGTGGACCGGACCTGACCTGTCGCCGGTCCAGTGGACCTGTCCTGTGGACCGGACCTGACCTGTCACCGGTCCAGTGGACATGTCCTGTGGACCGGACCTGACCTGTCACCGGTCCAGTGGACCTGTCCTGTGGACCGGACCTGACCTGTCACCGGTCCAGTGGACCTGTCCTGTGGACCGGACCTGACCTGTCACCGGTCCAGTGGCGTACCTGTCCTGTGGACCGGACCTGACCTGTTGCCGGTCCAGTGGACCTGTCCTGTGGACCGGACCTGACCTGTCACCGGTCCAGTGGACCTGTCCTGTGGACCGGACCTGACCTGTTGCCGGTCCAGTGGACCTGTCCTGTGGACCGGACCTGAACTGTTACCGGTCCAGTGGACCTGTCCTGTGGACCGGACCTGACCTGTCACCGGTCCAGTGGACCTGTCCTGTGGACCGGACCTGACCTGTCACCGGTCCAGTGGACCTGTCCTGTGGACCGGACCTGACCTGTCACCGGTCCAGTGGACCTGTCCTGTGGACCGGACCTGACCTGTCACCGGTCCAGTGGCGTACCTGTCCTGTGGACCGGACCTGACCTGTACCGGTCCAGTGGACCTGTCCTGTGGACCGGACCTGACCTGTCACCGGTCCAGTGGACCTGTCCTGTGGACCGGACCTGAACTGTCACCGGTCCAGTGGACCTGTCCTGTGGACCGGACCTGACCTGTCGCCGGTCCAGTGGCGTACCTGTCCTGTGGACCGGACCTGACCTGTCACCGGTCCAGTGGACCTGTCCTGTGGACCGGACCTGACCTGTCACCGGTCCAGTGGACCTGTCCTGTTGACCGGACCTGACCTGTCACCGGTCCAGTGGCGCACCTGTCCTGTGGACAGGACCTGACCTGTCGCCGGTCCAGTGGACCTGTCCTGTGGACCGGACCTGACCTGTTGCCGGTCCAGTGGACCTGTCCTGTGGACCGGACCTGACCTGTTGCCGGTCCAGTGGACCTGTCCTGTTGACCGGACCTGACCTGTCACCGGTCCAGTGGCGTACCTGTCCTGTGGACCGGACCTGACCTGTCACCGGTCCAGTGGACCTGTCCTGTGGACCGGACCTGACCTATCACCGGTCCAGTGGACCTGTCCTGTGGACCGGACCTGACCTGTTGCCGGCCCAGTGGACCTGTCCTGTGGACCGGACCTGACCTGTCGCCTGTCCAGTGGACCTGTCCTGTGGACCGGACCTGACCTGTACCGGTCCAGTGGCGTACCTGTCCTGTGGACCGGACCTGACCTGTACCGGTCCAGTGGACCTGTCCTGTGGACCGGACCTGACCTGTCACCGGTCCAGTGGACCTGTCCTGTGGACCGGACCTGACCTGTCACCGGTCCAGTGGACCTGTCCTGTGGACCGGACCTGACCTGTCGCCGGTCCAGTGGACCTGTCCTGTGGACCGGACCTGACCTGTCGCCGGTCCAGTGGCGTACCTGTCCTGTGGACCGGACCTGACCTGTCACCGGTCCAGTGGACCTGTCCTGTGGACCGGACCTGACCTATCACCGGTCCAGTGGACCTGTCCTGTGGACCGGACCTGACCTGTCACCGGTCCAGTGGACCTGTCCTGTGGACCGGACCTGACCTGTCGCCGGTCCAGTGGCGTACCTGTCCTGTGGACCGGACCTGACCTGTCGCCGGTCCAGTGGACCTGTCCTGTGGACCGGACCTGACCTGTCACCGGTCCAGTGGCGTACCTGTCCTGTGGACCGGACCTGACCTGTACCGGTCCAGTGGACCTGTCCTGTGGACCGGACCTGACCTGTCACCGGTCCAGTGGACCTGTCCTGTGGACCGGACCTGACCTGTCACCGGTCCAGTGGACCTGTCCTCTGGACCGGACCTGACCTGTCGCCGGTCCAGTGGCGTACCTGTCCTGTGGACCGGACCTGACCTGTCACCGGTCCAGTGGACCTGTCCTGTGGACCTGACCTGACCTGTCGCCGGTCCAGTGGCGTACCTGTCCTGTGGACCGGACCTGACCTGTCGCCGGTCCAGTGGACCTGTCCTGTGGACCGGACCTGACCTGTCAGCGGTCCAGTGGCGTACCTGTCCTGTGGACCGGACCTGACCTGTACCGGTCCAGTGGACCTGTCCTGTGGACCGGACCTGACCTGTCACCGGTCCAGTGGACCTGTCCTGTGGACTGGACCTGACCTGTCACCGGTCCAGTGGACCTGTCCTGCGGACCGGACCTGACCTGTCACCGGTCCAGTGGACCTGTCCTGTAGACCGGACCTGACCTGTCACCGGTCCAGTGGACCTGTCCTGTGGACCGGACCTGACCTGTCACCGGTCCAGTGGCGTACCTGTCCTGTGGACCGGACCTGACCTGCACCGGTCCAGTGGACCTGTCCTGTGGACCGGACCTGACCTGTCGCCGGTCCAGTGGACCTGTCCTGTGGACCGGACCTGACCTGTCACCGGTCCAGTGGCGTACCTGTCCTGTGGACCGGACCTGACCTGTCACCGGTCCAGTGGACCTGTCCTGTGGACCGGACCTGACCTGTCACCGGTCCAGTGGACCTGTCTTGTGGACCGGACCTGACCTGTACCGGTCCAGTGGACCTGTCCTGTGGACCGGACCTGACCTGTCACCGGTCCAGTGGACCTGTCCTGTGGACCGGACCTGACCTGTCACCGGTCCAGTGGACCTGTCCTGTGGACCGGACCTGACCTGTACCGGTCCAGTGGACCTGTCCTGTGGACCGGACCTGACCTGTCACCGGTCCAGTGGACCTGTCCTGTGGACCGGACCTGACCTGTCGCCGGTCCAGTGGCGTACCTGTCCTGTGGACCGGACCTGACCTGTCACCGGTCCAGTGGCGTACCTGTCGACCGTGCCTGACCTGCAGTGCACAGCAGGGCCCAGGGTGCAGGTAGCGTGCCCGTCGGTAGTTCCCGTCTCGGACAGCTTATTGGCGAAGTTTTGACGTCAAGCGTGGCCCGATGAGGGATGGTGCGCGAGTATTGGTCATGTTTGGAGCCGAGTCACCGTCGCTAAATCCAGCCGGACAGCGGGCTAAACTATGCTCGCTAATCCTCTGATTAGCCCACCGGGCTGATGCGCGCCTCCGGCTGAAACTTTAATCGGGTCAGGCACAACGTCGCCGCTTAATTTACAGTTCAATAATGGGCGGAACGATGACAAAGGGCATAATCTCTGGTGTAGATCAACTCTTGCCTGTACCTCCTCGGATTATCGGCACGGTGAGCTGCAAATAACGCCGACAAAAATATATTCGTCAATGCTTTTATTTTACAGGAGAAATAAAAGAGAAAGGGACTTGGAACGTTCCTGTGAAATATTTAACAAAGTAACTTCTTCAAAGATGTAATTTCTTCACGTGATGACGTACCAATATGTGACTTAAAATGGTGGCAAAGAACGATTACTTGCCAATATGTAACTGAAGTCATGCAGGCTATTCACTCTTTCCTTTGAAGTAGCATCAACACAATATCGAGGGCTTTCTGGATCACTAAAAATATGCTGAAACATAGTGTCATTCCCGGCGATAGCATCACTACAACGACCAACACACCTAGCTTAAAACTGCGGCACTTCCTTTGAACTTATACATCACCCTAAAACCGTCTAGTCATTTGAGTGCCTACTTTGATACCTCTGCAAATTCTCTTTGCTAAGTGGGCGGGACAATGCGCTGCCTTCATTACTTCAGTAATAAATCAGAAGGCAAAGCGTTCCTTCGAATCGCCTTCGAATGTGGGGCCAGTCTAACAAATTGCGCCTGGGCCGTGCGATTCTGTCGCCGGATGCGCCTTGGCTCCATGTCTTTAGGTCGCCATAATTAGCACCGTGGCCGTGGCTGGTGCCGGGCACAGCCGTTTATGTGTCGGCTGGTCGATATGCCGACAGGGTTCCGGCAGTGGGCCAAACCTGACACCAGCTGCTTAACCCCGCCCATGCCCGATCACAAATGGTATTGCCGCCGCAGCGCAGCATGCGAAATGCGACATGCTAAAGGTGCTGCTTCTTTCTACGTAGTGATGGCTCTTGGTCTACCACTACCTCGGACTCACATAACAGACGTCCTCACCTAACCTGGTTCCCTCCTCCGGAGCCTGTTCGCGTCCACAAGCGTCCACAGCACGCCGCGGGGGGGCATAGTTCACGGGCTGGTACATACGTCACTTCCTACGAAGATGGGGAGTGACGCACCAGCTCTCCACCCCGCAGACTGGCGTCCACACGGCAGCTGCGGTGGAGGCCGCCAAGAGGAAGGTGAAGGCCACCACGAGAGGGAACTTCAACACTAATATGAGTTTGGGGAGTCTCCTAGAGCTGCGCGACACTCGCAGAACACGGCGGATCGCACACTTCTTCCGCTTCTCCCGTTTCTCCCGCTCGCACACTTCGAACACTTCTGCTTTTCGGTCACCGACTGCACCGGCCGGCGCGGTGGGCCGGCGCGGTGGCCGGGGAACCGGTGGCCGGTGCACCGGCCACCGGGGGCGCCCCTGATGGTTAGACTGGCCCGCTGAGCAATATATGCCCTGACTCCTGCGGTGACCTTCCTCGCTGCGGGCAGTAACCGCGCCGACGAATATTACGAGTGATCGGGCTCGGAGACAGTAAATACAGTCACCACCGATTCTCCAGCGTGTACGGGGTAGCCGGCAGAATGGAATCCAACAGTGTGCTGATTCAAAAACGTATGCCACATACTATTTTAATTAGTTTAATTATTGCACGAACCTTAGATAATGGTACAATATGATTGCTGTTTCATAAGCATAAGTCCACTTCTCCGAAGAATAAAGATTGCAAAATGACTCACAGCACACCACATCACATTTCTTAGTACACGTGACCATCATGGACACCAGCCACCGTGCAGCCTGTCCGGGTTTTGTTATAACTTGACGAAGATGGATCTTCGGGTCGCTGTCATGGGCTGCAGCCTCGGACAGACTCGCGGACCTGCCATGTGGCCCAGAGCCAACCGATCCTGCCTGGCGAGGATCGACTTTATCGTGGGCGTTCTTCATCGCCGGGTGATTTGTACCGGAACTCGAGTCGTTCAGATGGTTTTAATGGCGTAATTACCGAGATTGAACTGGTGCTTTGTTAGAGGCGGGCGCCACTCGAGCTCCGGCTCCACACCATACGGCTCCCGGAGCGCTGAAATGCCGGGACATTTTCACAACACGCTTTACCGCGCTCAAGTGGAGCGGGGAATTAACTAAAATGGATATAAACTGCGGCGGTGATTCCGATGTGGATAGCGCGAGAAAGGTAGCAAAAGTGGAGGAAATATAACCATATGATGCTAACCACGATACAAACACTGTTGAAATATCGTTAAATATCTTAACATGGTGCCATGTGCCGTGCAGTAGAATGGAATTCAGGTTCGAAATATTTCACCACTGACTCAGCTTTATATTTCACCACTGACTTTATTGGCAAGATAATTGTAATAGCACACATAAAGGTTGCAATCATCGCTGCATCGGCATTTGTCTTTCAGATTGCGTAACGTTAGTCTGCTGGTCCAAACAGAAATTCGTGGAAGGCCCTGATTGAGCCACCTGAAGAAGCATTACCTTATGACCGTCATTGCGTTCTAATTTACACGAGCATGGACCACATACAAACATATCCTTCTACAGTATGTTATTGCGCTGTGTGGATCCACGAATATATCGTTTCGCAAAAGGTAAACTATCGATAACTTAATAGACTTTTATATTTATTAGCCTGTAATACCTACCTAGTCATTCAGTTGTGATCGACCAACTGGCCTATTGGCAATATGGCTAATACAGGTCATTGGGCTTGAGAACATAGTGGACGGATTTTTGTTATGAACTATTACTGTGATGAATATTATTATGGATACAATTATTTAATTAGTTGTCATGGCTTCTTCCCATGCTAGTACATGGAAATACGAAAGAAATTATGATGACAGCTACGCATTCGAAGATGGACTTCTTCGGCTGGCAATAGCGATTAGACTACACAGTCAGCTGTTGAGCGAATGCCATTCCAACTTGTGGAAATGCAAGACGTGCGTTTGTATTTTTACTATGTTGTATAGTTTGTAATGCGTCTCAGTTGTAAGCATCTCATCTGTATTAGCTGATTGCAATATAGTTATGAAAAACTGCTATGTTGTATCCTAATTGTTTCGTTATGACTAAGCGCAATAGGCGAATAATCAGCCTTATTTTTATGTTGTTTTCCTATTTTCCTCAAATAGGAGGATACATATGTGCAAAACTATCCAAAGCAATTACCGAATTATACATTTGATATGATATCATGTGGCAAAGATGAGCCCAGCAAAAAATGTTCGCACTGATATATGAGAGATATTCGAATGGAATAATATGAAATTGAGGCACTGTGAAGGAACGGTAAAATAAACAAGGTAAAATATATGGACCGATAGCAAGGTATGATACATTAAAATGAAAACGTAATTTAGGCTCAGACTAATGGCAATGGCCAAAGCATTCAGTTTAGAAGCAAACAACAGCATAGCTTCATCATGAGAAAATGTGTATGAATTTTGATTCAATTTAACACTGCACTGTAATATAAACAGGACACCCATGCCACCTGTGCGGTCGTGGTATGACGCCTGTGCCCCTGCTTTCCTGCTTCACTGGCATTACGTGTGTGCTGTATATATTAGCCTCCGTCCTCCAGCATGGTGCACCGCCGGAGGGAGCTGCTTAACCGCCAGGGGTGACCGTCGGCCTCATCAGCCGGTGGATTGGCACCGTCATTACAGGGGTCGTTACCTGTCCAGTATAAGACGGCGTGACTGCCGGGTCGACATCGTCCACCGCCCGGGCCACCGCCACCGCCACCGCCACCGCCACCGCCACCGCCACCGCCACCGCCACCGCCACCGCCACCGCCACCGCCACCGCCACCGCCACCGGGCCACAGGGCCACCGCCACCGCCACCGCCACCGCCACCGCCACCGCCACCGCCACCGGGCCACAGGGCCACCGCCACCGCCACCGCCACCGCCACCGCCACCGCCACCGCCACATCTACCGCCACCGCCACCGCCACCGCCACCGGGCCACCGCCACCGCCACCGCCACCGCCACCGCCACCGCCACCGCCACCGCCACCGGGCCACCGCCACCGCCACCGCCACCGGCCCACAGGGCCACCACCACCACCAACGCCACCGCCACCGGGCCACCGCCACCGCCACATTGGTGAAGTTGTTGCGGGTACGGCAGGAACGGCGGTCGCTAGGAGTGGTCAGCTAGGCCGCTCACCAGCTCTCAGGTCCGGCCTCGGTCCCGTTATGAGAAGGAAGGGGAGGGAGAGGGCGAGACCGGCTCAATAGGGTGTCGCTGATTGGACAGATTCGATTCCTGCGGTATGATTGAGATGCGGGATAGCTGAGGGATAATCCACATTGCATACGTTTGGTCTATAGTGCCAGGCTGAAAACCTTGGTGGAATACCAGCGCTCGTTCTTGTATGGTTCATATTGAAGATAGAACGAATCCGTTGACATCAAGCTGGTTAACATGGCTACAAAAGCTGCATAACTGTTTGGAAGATGAAAGTGTCACGCGTTGCATAACACAGTACGTGTGCATTGCGAGTGGCAGAACGCAAAGGCTGTGGCAGGAGGACCTGGCATGTCAGCTAACCAGACAATTTATGCCGCCGCCAAGCACGCTGGGCTTAAGCGTAATCATGTCCCTAAACAACACAGTATTGTTTTATTTTTAAACATTTGTTACTTTATACAGAAGTGTAAGCCACAGCTCTACTAAAACATCAATAAAATGCGTGCATTGCCAATAAGGTAGCTTAACTTTATCATCTTCCATTTTGACACTCTTCCTCACCAATCAATTTGTTTTCCAAGGCACTAAACATGGCTTTTCATCGAAGTAATTTTCGCTGACGCGTGGTGATTAGGTACATCGTTTGACTGGAAATGTGTACAGCAGGGACGTGCGATAAGCTATGGAAATGTGTACAGCAGGGACGTGCGATAAGCTATGGAAATGTGTACAGCAGGGACGTGCGATAAGCTATGGAAATGTGTACAGCAGGGACGTGCGATAAGCTATAGAAATGTGTACAGCAGGGACGTGCGATAAGCTATGGAAATGTGTACAGCAGGGACGTGCGATAAGCTATGGAAATGTGTACAGCAGGGACGTGCGATAAGCTATGGAAATGTGTACAGCAGGGACGTGCGATAAGCTATGGAAATGTGTACAGCAGGGACGTGCGATAAGCTATGGAAATGTGTACAGCAGGGACGTGCGAAAAGCTATGGAAATGTGTACAGCAGGGACGTGCGATAAGCTATGGAAATGTGTACAGCAGGGACGTGCGATAAGCTATGGAAATGTGTACAGCAGGGACGTGCGATAAGCTATGGAAATGTGTACAGCAGGGACGTGCGATAAGCTATGGAAATGTGTACAGCAGGGACGTGCGATAAGCTATGGAAATGTGTACAGCAGGGACGTGCGATAAGCTATGGAAATGTGTACAGCAGGGACGTGCGATAAGCTATGGAAATGTGTACAGCAGGGACGTGCGATAAGCTATGGAAATGTGTACAGCAGGGACGTGCGATAAGCTATGGAAATGTGTACAGCAGGGACGTGCGATAAGCTATGGAAATGTGTACAGCAGGGACGTGCGATAAGCTATGGAAATGTGTACAGCAGGGACGTGCGATAAGCTATGGAAATGTGTACAGCAGGGACGTGCGATAAGCTATGGAAATGTGTACAGCAGGGACGTGCGATAAGCTATGGAAATGTGTACAGCAGGGACGTGCGATAAGCTATGGAAATGTGTACAGCAGGGACGTGCGATAAGCTATGGAAATGTGTACAGCAGGGACGTGCGATAAGCTATGGAAATGTGTACAGCAGGGACGTGCGATTAGCTATGGAAATGTGTACAGCAGGGACGTGCGATAAGCTATGGAAATGTGTACAGCAGGGACGTGCGATAAGCTATGGAAATGTGTACAGCAGGGACGTGCGATAAGCTATGGAAATGTGTACAGCAGGGACGTGCGATAAGCTATGGAAATGTGTACAGCAGGGACGTGCGATAAGCTATGGAAATGTGTACAGCAGGGACGTGCGATAAGCTATGGAAATGTGTACAGCAGGGACGTGCGATAAGCTATGGAAATGTGTACAGCAGGGACGTGCGATAAGCTATGGAAATGTGTACAGCAGGGACGTGCGATAAGCTAAGGTGTACCTATGTGCTTACGTCGAAAAGATAAGCTGAAGGAGAAACTTTGCAAAACAAGAAACAGGTGAAGCAAAACCGGCGCATCCATGTGTTATAAAATGTTTATAAATGAGATCAAGACGTTAGCTTTGGGGATATGGTTGTTCACCATATTGTGTTACCCTTATATGGTTGAGATGCAGGATGTAGGTTTCATAAAAGGGTTGATGGCGGACATTTGGCCGCTCTGCTCTGCTGTAGTTCAGCTGCCGATGGAGCTCAATAGTGACTAGTCACATGACAAGAGGTTGCCAAGGACCCCGGCAAGTGGTGGCGAGTGATGGGGGGGGGGGGGCGGCGCCGCTCGTGTCCCGCATGTACCGGGCCCATTGATCTGTTGTGCCGCACCGCGTCAGCAGTGGTGACAGCGGGACGGCTGGCTGCGGAACATGCCGGCCAAACAACACACTAACGAGTCAGCCGCTCACCGCTGGAGAGACGGCCCAGACAGCAGGCGGACGGAGCGGGGAGACAACAGACGCGAGACGCTGGAGAGACGGCCGAGACAGCAGGCGGACGGAGCGGAGAGACAACAGACACGAGACGCTGGAGAGACGGACCAGACAGCAGGCGGACGGAGCGGGGAGACAACAGACACGAGACGCTGGAGAGACGGCCCAGACAGCAGGCGGACGGAGCGGGGAGACAGCAGACGCGAGCCGCTGGAGAGACGCCCAGACAGCAGATGGACGGAGCGGGGAGACAACAGACGCGATACGCTGGAGAGACGGCCGAGACAGCAGGCGGACGGAGCGGAGAGACAACGGACACGAGACGCTGGAGAGACGGACCAGACAGCAGGCGGACGGAGCGGAGAGACAACAGACACGAGACGCTGGAGAGACGGCCCAGACAGCAGGCGGACGGAGCGGGGAGACAACAGACACGAGACGCTGGAGAGACGGCCCAGACAGCAGACGGACGGAGCGCGGAGACAACAGACGCGAGACGCGGTTACTAGCGTCGAGATGGGCTAAACCGGTACACATACAGGTTCGTTGCTGAAACGCCTGTCTCCCGCTACCTCATTATATATTAAGTCCGCTGTTGTTCTTACGTCACCAATTTTAAATAAACATCGCATATTTTCGGTATGTTATGGTCATTTTGAGAAGCCCAATTCACAAAGTTTCAGTTTTTAAGTGATTCAGAATACTTCGAGCATTAATGATATGCGTAGCTTATTGAGTTTATAATGGATCAAAGCAACATATTTGTATTTATTTTGATTTCTGGTCGGTTGTCAGATCATGCAATTCTGTGAAATTGAGAAGGTTGATTCTTGGACGGTACGAATTTATCCAGATTTCGCAGAGAAGGTTGATTCTTGGACGGTACGAATTTATCCAGATTTCGCATGAATAATGCAGGTTAAGGAAAATGAATGAACAGTTCTCGTTGGTAAATATATCTTCCCGCTTTGAACAAAGCCTTCGAGCAAACAATAAAGTTATTCCTCAATTACCTCCATTGTGTTTGCCTTTAAGGCAAGTTGCAATGCCTGAACAAAGTAAATAATCAATTGACCATGTGAATCTAGCCTTTAAAAGGAATCGGCTTTCGCGAAGGAGGCCTCAAAGGAGCACAAAGGCAAATTTAAAAAGTCGTAACAAATGTATAAGCTCAACACAAACAAATACCACATTATTCCCTCGTCTGGAACTGGATTTCACTTTCCCGAAACCATTTTGGCTATTTATTATCGTGTTTGCACTGCAAAAACTATAAAATAGTGGCTGTAAACTACCGCAAAGGAAATAGGATACAACATGTTGTCAGAAAACAGCAGCGTCAACAGCATGTTCTGGGCTGGCTCCCCTCTTTCTGAACACCTGACGAGCAATTTCATCCGGTTCCTATGATTTGGATCAGCCGATGGTCGCTGGGGTTTAAATCGGGCGTCGGCGCGGAACCGTTGGCCGCCAACTCAGCGGTCTGGCGAACAAGGGCCTGTAACGAAAGGCCTGGCTGAAACTGCCAACCGTAGTGGCTGCAGGCCGCGGTCGGACGTGCGTAGCGTCGGCAGATACTGGGCACGGCGGACATGGGCCGGTCACAGCGCAGAACGAACACGCTATATTTCTGCTGATCCCGAAAATAATCCGTTATTTTTTTAGACACGAATTGCTTCCAATACAAGTATCTATGTATCATCCAGTGCATGTCTGAGTGTCAAGTTCCGAGGTTGTTCGCCATTATGCTACATTTGCATAATGGCGCAAATAAAATTGCGCCGCCATTACATATGAGCCACTGAATGCATTTATAAACCATTACCTACGCGTACTCTGGCTTGACCACTGGACCTGCACTACACTGGACACACTGGACCTGTACTCTGGCTTGACCACTTGCTCCGCTTACTCCAGGCTCAAGCTCTTGCAGATGGAGTCAAAGTCAAAGTCATGTATTAAGATACATCCACGTTGTGGCTTTTACGTATCCAGTCAGAGTACATGTGTAGTGATATCTGAATACAAAAGCACAGTGTAAACACGATAAAAAGCAGTACGATCGCGGTCAGTAAAAGAGAACACATTGTACATGGTAGGCCTGTCATCGCACGGTATGAGGCTTAACCACCAACCATAAGAAAATTGAAGCGGTCAATGCAGGTCACATGCTATCCACATATCGGAAACCGCAACCCCGTGGAAGGTATGGAGAAGGTAATGATGTATTCACGTCAATTGGACTGATTCTTCAAACCGTTGTGAGAATGGTGGTAAGCTTGATGATGTTAACGTAGATTTTCTTCCCAGTACATTATTTTGTGCAGCGAATATAATATACAGGGTGGGCCAGAAATAAGTAGGCCGAAGTTTTATCTCATAAAATAATATTTTTTGTATCGAAGTCAAAAATAGGATGTGATTATATTGACAATAAAATGGCACGACAGATAACAGCCCATGACAGCACTGGCTGACACACACTAGTCGTCCTGACCCTTCACATCAGGTGCTCGATATGCGCACCCCGACGCTCCTTCACTAGCGGTAGACGGACGTCCTTGAGGTGCAGAACTGCTCTCTTGATCATGTTCCCAATAATTCGGGCCACTTCACGGATGATCGCGTCCTTCAGCTCGGTCATGGTCTTCAGTCTCTCCGTATACGCTCTATCTTTCAAATACCCTCGACATGAAAAAGTCTAGCGGGTTGAAATCCGGACTGTAAGGGGCCCATGGGATCGTCGACTTGAGGCGGATGTGCCGTTCTGGGAAATGTCTTCGCACCCAGTCGAGTGACTCGAACGGTATGTGGCGTCGCTCCATCTTGCTGGAACCATTGACGACTGCGCGGTGGTCGTCTCCACCCCAATACTCCCCAGACATTTCCAATAACGGCACATCCGCCTCAAGTCGACGATCCCATGGGCCCCTTACAGTCCGGATCTCAACCCGCTGGACTTTTTCATGTGGGAGTATTTGAAAGATAGAGCGTATACGGAGAGACTGAAGACCACGGCCGTGCTGAAGGACGCGATCATCCGTAAAGTAGCCCGAATCCCTGATAACATGATCGAGAGAGCAGTTCTGCACCTCAAGGACGTCCGTCTACCGCTAGTGAAGGAGCGTCGGGGTGCGCATATCGAGCACCTGATGTGAAGGGTCAGGACGACTAGTGTATTTCAGGCAGTGCCGTCATGGGCAGTTTATCTGTCCTGCCATTTTATTGTCATTATAATCACATCCGATTTGCGTTTACTTTATGACAAAAAATACAAATGTTATGAGAAAAAACTTCGACCTACTTATTTCTGGCCCACTCTGGCCCACTCTGGCCCACTCTGGCATTCACATGGGTGAATGGAGGCAGCATTGTTGAAATTCTACCTCTCGATTGATTCTTGGATTTTGGAAAGATTTCCAGCAGTTCCCGCAAAGCTGCAGTAAGTTATTTCGCAGTGTGGTCCTATGACTAGTCTAGCATGCCGGATTAAACCAAACCAGATGGTAATGTCTGTAATGTCTTTAAATGACTCAAGAGCGTTTGATCGTAGATGGTAAAACGGAAAGCCGATACTATCTCATTACAGCCCAAACTATGCACCCACAGCCAGGTACATCTTCGTGTAAGCCACATGGGCACAGCACAGCACATTCACTCCAAGGTTCGCAGTCTTACACGATGGGATAACGTTTTGACAAATATTCCAATTAAATGGAGACGTTGGAGGCCGCTTTAATTTCACGCTCCCTGCCTCGCCGTGCCCTGACTGGGGACATATGGAGGTGCACTTTTCTCGTCTTTGTTCGGCCGAATCCATTTCACGCAATAATTGCTGGACGCATAAGCTCCCATTATGTGACACTTGAAGCCGTTTCACCTGGAACTACGAAACTGATCACATCAGGGGAAATGATAGCAATACTTTTATTTAATGTAATTAAATTGCGTAAAATGACCCGGTTGCCAGAGAGGAATACTATGGGTGGGGCGCCACTGAAACGAATCGATGAATTCAATTAACCTTTTAACGAATGGAATGGCGACTCATCGGTTCGTTGCAGGTAAATCTTATTAGTAAGCATTTAATCACAATATGCTAAACAACATCGATCAGAGTCTGAAAGATGGACGGAAAGCTCTGAATCAAAATATTCAAACACTGATGAATTGAAGGCAAATACATTACTATAAAGCAATGCAATAATTTGCATTTTCCAGTGATTTTATAATAATTTAAAAATAATTGCATTGTCACGTACTTGTTGCTGAGTTATTCGCCTCAAGGATTCATGTTCATTAATATACCTATATTCGCTTCAAACCTCAATTTTCCTTCGTCCCTCCTTGTCCAATCTCGGTCCATTTCTGCCGGTCTCGTCTCCGACCATCTTTGCTCGTCCCGGCTCGACCGGGCTTGTTATACGGCCTGCCAAGGTGAGCTTGTGACCGCCGCTACCGGCTCCAACGGTGGCAGGTGAACCCACTTTAGATCAGACATCGATCTTCCCGGGTCCCGGATCACCCATCCCTCGACTGCGACCATCTGACCGAGACTGGGCGGGCAGAGACTGAGACTAAAACTGAGACCGAGACCGAGACCGAGATCGAGACCGAGACCGAGACCGAGACCGAGACCGAGACCGAGACCGAGACCGAGACCGAGACCGAGACCGAGACCGAGACCGAGACCGAGACCGAGACCGAGACCGAGACCGAGACCGAGACCGAGTCCGAGACCGAGACCGAGACCGAGACCGAGACCGAGACCGAGACCGAGACCAAGACCGAGACCGAGACCGAGACCGAGACCGAGACCGAGACCGAGACCGAGACCGAGACCGAGACCGAGACCGAGACCGAGACCGAGACCGAGACCGAGACCGAGACCGAGACCGAGACCGAGACCGAGACCGAGACCGAGACCGAGACCGAGACCGAGACCGAGACCGAGACCGAGACCGAGACCGAGACCGAGACCGAGACCAAGACCGAGACCGAGACCGAGACCGAGACCGAGACCGAGACCGAGACCGAGACCGAGACTGAGACTGAGACTGAAACTGAGACTGAGACTGAGACTGAGACTGAGACTGAGACTGAGACTGGGCGGACAGAGACTGAGGCTGAAACTGAGACAGAGACTGAGACTGAGGCTGAGACTGAGACTGAGACTGAGACTGAGACTGAGACTGAGACTGAGACTGAGACTGAGACTGAGACTGAGACTGAGACTGAGACAGAGACTGAGAATAAGACTGAGACTGAGACTGAGACTGAGACTGAGACTGAACAGAGCATCATCATTTATTTCTTAAAGCGCTCCACTCAACGTGGCTTTTACGTCTTGGCGTCAGGTTACAGGCGATCACATTCGTAAAATATAAAAACGAGGGCGATACAATCCTAAAGGTGCTCCAGTCATTACAAGGCGACATACAAGGCGACAAGAGTACATACTCGTCTTCGTCACTGGTCTGATTCGTGTAGCCACTGTCTGGCTGTTGTTATACGACACTTTGCGGCGGTCCTAGCTTCCCTGACTACTGTGGGCGCGTTGTTCCACTGATCTGCGGCACGGAAAGGTAAAAATGTCCGAGCATGCTTGCGGCGTACCCGCGGTATCTGCAGCTGACCGGCGTCGGTCGCTCGCGTCTCCCTAGCCGACACGTTTCCACGGTACAGTACACGCTCGCTTAGACTAGCCGGCGCCTGGTCATTGAACAGCAGCCAGTGCATGATGGCTAAGTCGCGCTCTGCCACCAAGTCATCCACTCTCGGCCACTTCAGTTCGTCGCGCAACATTGGTGATGCGTGGGCGGAACGTCTCGCGCCCTTGACAATTTGCGCACAGTGATGTATCACCTTTTGGATTCGGTGTTTTGGGGTTATGCCACAGCCGGCCCAAACTGTAATGCAATATGATAGATGGGGAAAAACTAAAGCCTCAATGATCATTTTCTTTACCTCTTCCGGAAGTGAGCGAGCCAATTTTGCTAGTCCTCCCATAGTCGCGTAGCATCGGCGTATAATTGATGAGACTTGCGCTTCAAATGTGAGATTACTGTCGACCATAACCCCGATAACTTTAGCAGTGTCCGATGGATGAATTTGAGCTTCGCCAAATCGGATAGAAAAAATGTGGTTCATTTGGCATCTTTTGGACTTTATAAGCACTAGGTCGGTCTTGTGGGATTAATTTTGAGACTGTTTGCCATGAACCATCGCTGTGCTACGTTTACCGTATGCTCCACCCTGCTCTGAAGGTCTAGGACATGTCGGGTCTCTCCCTGATGGAGGAACCGCACGTCATCGGCGCACATTACAATTTTACTATCATTGAGGTAAGACGGCAAATCGTTAAAAAAAAGGATTGGTCCCAGCCACCCCTGAACCACGCCATGAGTGATTGGTAATGTTTCCCCGCCCCTAACCTTCTGATATCGATATTTAAGCCAGTCACGGAACCAGTGGTCTTGTATGCCATACCACGCAAGCTTCTCCAGCAGTCGGGGATACTGGACGCTGTCAAAGGCCTAGAAGAGGGTATTACTAGCGCAGGCGTCACACGAGCTGCCATATGTAACCAATGGAAAGTATAAATAAAATTATCAAGATGCCATTCTCACCGCAGATATTTCCGCGAATCTTGGCCGACCCGATCAGACTTATGGCTACAAGCGAATCTTAGGTCGACCCAATGGGATTTGATGGCTAGGAGCGGTAGGCCGACCCGATCAGACTTAATGGAGTAGGCCTGTTTACTACTCGATCAGACTTAATGGCGGGGTTAGGTTAGGTTAGGGTTTTTTAACGTGGCAAAACAAGTATTTTTCCTGTAGATGTGTTTTTGTATTATTAAATTATTGTATTTATCTGTCATCTGCAGCACACAGACATACACACACCTACAATCACCTTCCAACGACTAACATCAACACATTTAGTATTCCGTCCTATACTTCCCTCTGGTCTCTCCCTCATCCACCATCTCCATCTCACAACATCCACCATCTCACACCATCTCACACCATCAGCAACAACAGCATACAAGCTCATCACTCCTACCGCATACCAGCATTGCGAGAATGCTCGAAATAGACTGTCATACACAGGGAGAGACATTATCATGTCTCCCTCATTTACTTCATCGCACATTCGCTAGCGCATTATCTATGCCTCCCCATATTTCATCGAACTTTCGTATTTCACAACGACTCTGTGCCATGCATTTCTCATTCATAATGTCAATCTTAAACTTGACAGTGAACAATTCCACACTAAGGTTTATATGTTTTGATATCATGTTTTTCCTACAAATATAACCTGATTCATGACCATGTTACCAGATACACCTAAAATTATTTTCCTCGAGTTAAATGCTACCATGCTAGTTACTATGTCTAGGTTATTAATGAAACTTGCAATATTTTTTCTCTAAAAAAACAGGTTAGGTTAGGTTAGGTTAGTTTAGGTACCATAACCTAGACATAAAAAACGTTATTTGTATAAATGTTTTTGACTTCTCCATATTTTTGTTTGTTAGTGGAACCCATTTTTTGGGTCGAAATCCAGGTTTAGGTAGGATCCTGTTAGGAGCATCTGTGTTACAATCTGCATTGACACTGATAACATACCTAAGTAGTATACCATGTGAACTGCAGATCCCACTATAGTCAATTACATTTTTGCAAATATTTCTCATATGACTAGGGGTGGCCCATGTTTTCACAGATTTTTGGAAGTAAATGGCGTGACTTTGGTTCACTCTTGCAGGACACTACATCTTGAAATCTGAGGTTTGTGAAAATGTGTTGATTGCAGGTGACAAAGCCTGTTGCTATAACATTCAGGTCGTTAGCAGGAACTGAATAGGCTTTGAAACTTATTTTTCCATTTTTATAAGATGTGTAACCAACAACCCAATCTGTTGGACTGTTGTGTCACACTGTGTTGGCCGATCACTTTTTTTAAGCCGCGCATTTAACCAATGTTGTATAACATTGCTCAAATATACTAGTTTCCCCTTTTCTCCATTTATTTTTTCACTATTTCTGAACATGGTACAAAGTTTATCAATGGTGCAACATTGGCCACTAACTTGGCCAAAATCAAAACTATTTGCAATACTGGCATAACAGTCAAAATACCTACTGCTGTAATAATTTAGGGGAATTTGAAAAGCCTGGTTGTCTAGCTCATGATATATTGATTTGTCATATTTAAGTTTGATTGGGTATATTTAATAGCAAATTGTTTATTTTTTGATGATTTTTTTAAAAAGTTTATAGCGAGTATTTTGAGCCTTTTCTCACACCTTCATCTGATAATGAAATCTGAAATGAAAATGAAATGAAAAAATGAAAAATATATGAGGATAAACCTTCAGATCAGCGTAGACCTTTGAATTGATGGACGTGGGTTCTCATCCAATGTATTTTTGACATTGTTCGTAGCTATGTGCTGACGCTTCATACCTAAGCTTATCTCAATTTGCCACGTTTGTTTGTGTCAGCCACGCGAATGCTTGGTGATGTGCTCCTACTCGTGTTTCGCCGTTCAGGAGATGTGGCGCTTACAATCGTTGTGTTTTGTATAGTTGTGACTGTAGTCATCTGTGCACATAAACAGGCCCTGTGTGACCAGTGACCTAGCCAAGGGGGGGGGGGCACGGGGGCCATGGCCCTCTTTACACTAGATAAAATTAGATTCTTTGACGATCCGACCCTACCCCCCCCCCCCCCCCGGTCAACCCCCGGTATGGATGATGAACGATTTTGTATACCACCGACGTGCCTCGACCTTTGAGAAAATTATGGCTACGTGCCTGCGTGTTACACTTTCTTTGTGTTGTCCAAAAGTTTGTGACAGACAGCGAGGTTGTTGCACCTCTGCTGACGTGCTGCCGGACTTATGGATGGGAACCACTCAGGGGCGGATCCAATATTTTTGCAAGGAGTGCGGCAGGACATACACTGAAATAAAATTTTATTAGCTTTTGTTAGTAACAGCATCATGTATCCAGTTTTACTCTCCGAGTACCATCAATTTACTATGGTACTACTATATTTGCATTGATGAAACGAATGTGTTACCAATCAATACTATTGTGTTACTAGGCTGTCCGACAACATCACCATGCCAGTCCCATGGTTGACCATAGTATTACCAACCTGCTACTATCTTCATACCAAGGGCTTGGAAATGTTACCATGACTTTGGTAACATGGTTGACCTTGGTTGACCATCGTATGACCAACCTGTTACTATCTTCATACCATGGGCTTGGAGATGATACCATGCCAGTACCATAGTTGACCATCGTATGACCAACCTGTGACCAGCCTGTGACCAGCCTGTGACCAGTGTTCTACCAAAGCCGCTAAACTGATACCACGCCCCTACAAAACACCTTACTAACTCTCCAATATGTTTATTAATGCAACAATGTCTGCGGAATAAGCGGATCGGCCTGGCACAGGACTAAGTAGCCGGGCGGCACGTTGCTTGGGTGCGCAGCGCAGAGGCCTTCGGCTTCGCCTCCTTAACCTTTATACCAAATATTTCGGTGTGCAGGAACCATACCACAGTCTTTGTCTGCGCCCGTGGCTTATGGTTAAACAAGTAAGTACAGATACCCATCAGCAGAACCGCCTCATCAAGCGTTTCGGTCCGAGCCACGTCCGCGCCCTCAATTATGACGTCCCAAAACCCGCCCGGCGCCGGAACTACGTGAGGGAAGACGTTACCTCCGTCTTCTTGTACCACGTCCTCCTGCTCAAGCTACCGGAGTAACGTTTCGGCTGCATCCTCTGAAAGTCAGAAATTGATGTCAGCAACGTTATATGAAGCCGTTGCCCTCAAAGTGCAAGACGTAACGGCAACGGGGACCGGGTAGGAGACGGGACGGGGACCGGTCAGGGGACGGGAGGGATCGGTCAGGGGATGGGGCGACGGGGCGGGGACGGGTAGGTGATCGGTCAGGGACTGGACGGAGACGGGCAGGGAGGAACGGGAAAACGGCGGACAGGGCCAGTGCAGCTAAGCTTGTATCAGATTTGGCAATTAAAAATACTTCGCATTGTGATAGCAAGCATGCATCACTTGTATCTCTTAACCGGAGCCCTGGCAGGCAGACTTGCAAAATGGTGAATCAACGGACTTGGCCTGGCTCGAACGTAGAGGTAGAGGTCTGAGGTCAAGTTAATGACCCGGAAGTCATCATATCGTTAATGTGTAAACATTGAACACCAATTGGCCTAAAATCGTGAACAAACATATGATAATGCTTAATGTGAGCCAAATTTGGAATCAGCATCACAAACTATCCTAGAAACTTCAAAATTCCAAAAAGGTCATGTCAGGTCATCTGAGGTCATTGACCTTGGTTGACCTGTGATGACCCTGTGACCATGCATACCAAGTGGAACATATAATAACGCAAAATGGATTACAAATTTGACGTCAGCGTCACTAAGTGCCCTAGAAACTGCCAGAAGCCAAAAAGTCAGCTTAGGTCATCGGAGGTCATTGACCTCGGTTGACCTTTGGAAAAAAGGTCAACCGATGTCACGATCTCGGTGGAAACCATAAATGTCACGTTGTGACTTGTGACATCTTTGCATGTGCTCCTGAAGAGCAAACACTCGGAAACTGCACAGTGCACAAGTTACAAGCATCGATACTACGGGACGCCAGTTGCTAACAGGTTATAGGTCACGGGCCATGGGAGGTGGATTTTCGAAATTTCAGAGTATGTGTCAAATTGTTTAAAAGTAGGGAAACGCAAGTTTCATCGAAATCGGTCGATAACTACGCGAGATATTTAAGAAAGGTCATGGGGGCGGCACCCCCCCCCCCCCCCCCCCCCCACCCCCTCCCCCACACACACACCCGGGCGAGGGTAAGAGAATGTTTCAAATTTCTGAAGTTATCAAATATAGGCTGGTTGTAGCAAAAAAATATGAAATAAATACTGCTGGACACGCTGATGATATTTGTTTCTCGAAGTCGCTTAACTTTACAAACACTTTTATTTAACTTGTGACAATGGCGTCATTATTGAGCTACAAAGAGCTCTAGAGAAAACCTTTACGCTATAAAGGGTATAGCACAATCTTTTCAGACAATTCTGGCGACTTGAATACAAATAAGTATTTTGTTATCGTACTCGCAGAAGGTAATGCAGTCAAGGTTCGACAAATACAATTCGTTTTTCTCCGCGGACCAACAATCTTGAAGTGACTGTCAGCCAATAAGCGGCTGAACTTCCATAGACCCACTTTTGCAAATTCAAAATTCAATTACTTAAAAAGTTAAATTTTGGGGAAAATGTTTTTCGTTTGTATTTTCAATAACGGCCAAATATAATATCTATCTCAGTTCAAACCCAATAAATTTTTTAAACATTCCCTATAACAGAAATACAGAAAATGAAGGTGGTTGTTCCAAGCCAAGGTATTGAACTGTGGCACAGCCAGGCTGTGCCACAGTTCAATACCAAATACTGACCACCCGACACATATGAATGAGTCTAGAAAGAAATTGTGCACAAACCTCTGCGACACCCGGTTTTGTTCATGATCCTGTGCAGCCACTGGTTGAACACTGAGGTGTACGCCTCCTTCACGTTGTCTTTCTCCGCGATCAGGGCCATTTCGGCCCAAAGCTGGAAAAAATGAGAGCAAAATGTAGACGTCGTGTTCGCTACACATAACCATAACACATTCTTGTTTCGCTATTCTTCTGTTCTTCATTATTAGTGTTGATAAAAAGCGCCATTCTTGTTTCTACCAGTAAAATATCGGTTAGTTTGGGTTTTTGACCCCCAAAAATAAAAATAAAACATATTTTTCCTAAAAAGTTTTCAAGATTTTTTTTTTCTCTCAATATATTAAAAAAAGAAAGAATATCTGTGAGAGAAATAAGAATGAACAATACCCAAACCAAACCATATATATAGTATGGCAGATGTTTGGTTGTGACGTCATAATTTGGTGACTTGACCTGACCTGGAACTGTTTCTGGTGTCAAAATGTTTTAAATGAATCGTATTACCAGCCTACCAAACTTGATTGATGTCACTGAAGCGGATCGGAAGTTATTGATAATAATAGAGGGGAGAACGACTTCTTTGTGGCGCCCTGCCATTGCTATTAACCCGCGAGTTACTGGGGTATATTTCATAACGCGACTTACTTGGGGGGGCTATTTTTTGCCCCCCCCCCCTCGGATCTCCGGAACTACTGGACCGAATGTAAAAATTCAAACGGCATTCGATAGCCCTAGAAAATTTATCGAGGGAAACATAATATTGTTGACCTCGGGGCCACCGATGACGTTACAGGTCAGGTCAAGTACAAAATGTTTGACCGTGTCAAAAGGTCTCGATGGATGGAATTGTCGGGCAAAATTGCGATATTAAACGCATAAGCTGTCGATAAATCGGTATGATTCGTGTGTCTGACACTTCTAAGTACCTTTCTAGGCTGTTTATGACCTTGGGTCAGGTCAAGGTCATCCGAGGTCACGAGGTCAAACTGCATATTACGGTCATTAGGCGTTGTAACACATGTTTATGTTGTGTTTTTTTTTCGTCTAGAACGCTAAAAATGATCTTAGAACATTGTTTGTTCCATATAAATAGAAGTATAAAGCAAAAATGGAAATGCGTTTTATATGCATAGTAATGCTGTGAGAGGTGGTCGATTTGGGTCATTTAGAGGTCATAACGCAGTCATTTTTGAAGATTTCGACTTCAAATTTGGTACACATATTCACCGCACACGTTTCGATCACACATATTCCGGTTTTGGGATATTTTTTTTTTTTAATTAAAAAAAAAAATGTATTTGGATTTCCCAAAATTTTAATTAAAAAACTCAAAAATCCGAGACAGCAGTTTGATAGCCCGGTCTATTTTCAGTAATTTGATGTAAGCCAATTGAGTTTATCTTAAATATTGTACCTTTGAAAGCGTTTTCCGGAAACCATTATTTTGCAATAAAAACCGAAGAACATGACGTCACTCTGACGTCATTCCCGGTCGACCTATCATAGTTTCATATTTTTCCTTTTGCTAAAATATGTATATTTGATGTGAAAAAGGTACTGCTAGTTTGGTGTTGATACCGGTGTTCGTTTAGGAGTTATTGCAAAATAACGGGAGGGAGGGCAACAAATAGCCCCCTAGTAAGTCGCGGGTTAATGCACTTTTGCAAGGTTTCGGTTTGTTCGAGGTGGTAGGTTTTTTTGGAAAGGAGGGCCAAAACCGATGTACCAAGTCTCTTTTTAAGGTCCGTGGAACAGGTTCTGAGTGTTTTATTTTAGTTTCGGAAAAGTGCATTTTATAAATCACCCATACAGTTACTTCTTCCAACATGTTGTTTTCTGACCAGCAGCACCACGGTACTAAGAACACGTACTTTTTACACTTTTTACATTGACTTTGAGCAGCACCAAGACCTTATAATCAAGCGGCACATGGCAAGGAAACTGCGCGTGGGAGCGAATATTTACCACATCAATATAACGGAGATCAGTCATCGCGACGCATTCAAACAATCAGCTAACAACAATCGCATAGCAGGCAGGTCGGGTCTGACACTCCACGATGGCCGCACAGCAGGCAGGTCGGGTCTGACACTCCACACTGGCCGCACAGCAGGCAGGTCGGGTCTGACACTCCACGATGGCCGCACAGCAGGCAGGTCGGGTCTGACACTCCACGATGGCCGCACAGCAGGCAGGTCGGGTCTGACACTCCACACTGGCCGCACAGCAGGCAGGTCGCTCCGGCTGGCGAGTGATCCAGTCTACTGCTGTCCGGTCTGGTAGACGCGTCGGAGGGCCGGGGATTGGTCCTGCGGGTCTGACACTCCACGATGGCCGCACAGCAGGCAGGTCGCACCGGCTAGCGAGTGAACCAGTCCACTGCTGCCCGGTCTGGTAGACTCGGACACTCCATGATGGCCGCACAGCAGGTAGGTCAAACTGGCTAACGAGCGAACAGTCTACTGCTGCCCGGTCTGATTGACTCGTCGGAGGGCCGGGGATTGGTCCTGCGGGTCTGACACTCCACGCTGGCCGCACAGCAGGCAAGTCGCACCGGCTAACGAGTGGACCAGTCTACTGCTGCCCGGTCTGGTAGACGCGTCGGAGGGCCGGGGATTGGTCCTGCGGGTCTGACACTCCACGCGGGCCGCACAGCAGGCAAGTCGCACCGGCTAACGAGTGGACCAGTCTACTGCTGCCCGGTCTGGTAGACGCGTCGGAGGGCCGGGGATTGGTCCTGCGGAGCTGGTTGACTCTCCGGGAACCGGTAGAATGTGGTGCCACCGAGCGTGACCCGTTCCATCTTGACCTCACAGATATGATGCAAACAGTTTAAAAATGGATGATTACTGCCACATGGATGAAACTGGTGGCCTAAAAAGCACAAAATGGCAAACCTACGGGCTTAGTCCGGATATTTGACAAATATTGCGATTCTCCGGAAGGGAGATCCGGTGTAAAAACGCAAACAAACCTGGAGCTCACTGCACGACAGTCGCCATATTCAGGTGCCCAGTCTCAGCCTCAGTCACAGCCTTTGTCTCTGCTCAGAGACAAAGGCCGAGACTGAGACTGAGACCGGGCAGAGACAAAGGCCGAGACTGAGACTGAGACCGGGCAGAGACAAAGGCCGAGACTGAGGCTGAGACCGGGCAGAGACAAAGGCCGAGACTGAGGCTGAGACCGGGCAGAGACAAAGGCCGAGACTGAGGCTGAGCAGAGACAAAAGCTGAGACTACTGGCGGATCCAGCCGTCGGTTGGGGGGGGGGGATTTTTGTGGCAAAAAAGTACCACCATTCTTTTTTATCCGCGGATTTGGGTCGGTCACCTTATTTTGGTATTCGAGCTTAAGAAATTCACTTTTCAAATTCACAAAAAAATAAATCATTATTTTTTTATTTTTGGGGTTAAAAAATCCCCAATTTGGAAATCCCGAGATTTCCATTATAAAGAAAAGGTCATTTCCTTTCTTTTGACTTTTTGTATTTGCAATTTGCTTCAAAACTCTACTTTCTACGATTTTCCAAACATTTATCGTTTTTCCACCAAGAATGGCATGGCATGAAGTCATTAAAACGTCATTATCTCCCAAAATACTCCATCAATTTAATTGAGAATTGGTGAGAAGATTTAGACTTGATGCAGGATACGGTACTGAACGTTTCACATTAATATCTATCATAGTTTTCAGGTTATTGAGATTGAGAAAATCCGAGAGGGGCAGATACTTCTGATAAGGTTTAACCCGCGCCGTACTGGGGGTGTTTAAACCCCCCCCCCCCCCCCCACCTCAGGTTTTTTCGTAGATAGCGGAAAAAACGCCGCCGTTTTTTGGCACAGCTGTTAGGGTATCAATTGCTCACATAATGCAAAAAAAAATCCTCGGGTCATCTCAGGTCAGGTCACCCGACCAGGTCACGTGACCCCACCTCCAAAAACAAACTTGTGGTCGTACCAGTCACAGTTTTTGGATGATCGGTTTTACACTTACAGGATTTCATAATGTCATATATATCTACAATTCGTTTATCTGGGATTTTTTGTATATCAGCGACCTAAGGTCGGGTCAATTTCGTGACCTCCCCATTATAAGTCAATGGGGAAATATTAAAATGCTTCCTATTCCAAGGATACGCAATATATCAGTCTAATTGCTTCTGGATCATGTTATTATAGGCCATTCTTGATGACCTAGGTTCCACTGTTGTTCAGTGACCCCTACAGGGTCAGCCGAGGTCATCCGAGGTCACCAACAGTTGCATTTCAATCACTCTCGACATAATGACGATACAGAAGTGAAACCGACACCAATGTGTTTGTCTCGTCGAGGCACGTCTTCCAATATGCAACATGACCTACTTGGGTCACCACATCACCTTGACCTGAGGTAAAATGTTTATGTTGACCTAACCTAGTCAACACTAATATGGGTCAAAGCGCCTTGACGAGACAAACACGAAGACATAAACATTATTCCCTTGTCGTTATTAGGTAAAAAGCTATTCGTGAAAAAACTGTTTTATAAAAAATAGCCTTTTTGACATTTGATGAGCTCTAGAGCCTCAACTGTTGACCGGAGCTAACATTTCAGGACACCTTGTCGATTGAATTTTTCAAGAACTTTCCATTGCTCTTTTCTGTTTGTTCCTAGCTATCATAGTTCATGTGATATTTTGGGAAATCTGAGACAGATTCCAGGAGTTCCCATGGTTGACCTGTGATGACCTCTGTTGACCTAAGCATTACCCTGAGGCGAAATCCTAAAACTTGATTTTGTTTTTATTATTTAGTCCGAATGTTTTGTATGGATGGATTTCCGAGGTCAGGATCCGCGCTAAGCAGAGCTTGCTGTGCAGGTTCTGACCTCACCACCCGATCGCGCAATTTCTGTTGGCCGGCAGAATTTAGAAACGAAAGTTTTACGTGCCCGACATACCTGGACACGGTCCGCCCCGCTCACTGACGTCACCTGACCTTGAGTGCGACCGCTGCCACCGGCCGCAGGTCATCCCAGTCAGGAGCAAATAGCGAGCGCCGAAGCGACTCGAACCCGGGCTGCCACTACCGGGATAGGTCAGAAGTCCAGCGCTCTCCCACTGAGCTACAGGGGCGGACTATTTTACCTTTGTTGACCTCTGGTGACCTCAATATTGGCTTTATAAACAAAATATTTGAATTAGTTTTGAATGTTCTTGTCGAGGTGTTTCGAACGCTTTTTCCTGCGCCTTTCTAGCTAGCCCTTTTAGTTTTTGAGTTAGAGGGGGAGGGGGTGTCTACCCCCCCCCCCCATCCCCTGGTACGGCGAAGGTGGCGCCGAGCACCGGCATGGCGAGGGTTAAGCTAGAAGTACCTACCTCAACCTATAGTTTGTTTAATTTGTTATTGCAGAATTGCCATTCAGTTGCTGGCACTAGGTCCAATAAATCAATTTATGGACGTGTCACTTTTTTATGCAAAGTGGGCGGAGCTTGTCTTAGGCACTGTACTTAAGGACCAGTAAGACGCCGAAGTTGGCGATGAACGAGCGAGCGCGAAGAAAATGTATGGTGAATTTCAACTCCATCGGGAAAGTTGTTTCTGAGATACACAAATGTTGCGCACGTGCGCACATGCAGAAGCACCCCACCCCTGACTTGTGGGAAAGTGGCGGCTGAAAGGTCCCTAACCACACACCAAATTTGAACACAATCGGCTCAGCCATTCCTGCGATATAGAATACGGGTGGGCACGTGCGCACGTACAGAGGCACCCATTCCCTGACTTGTGGAAAACCGGCGGCTGAGTGGTCCCTAACCACACACCAAATTTGAACACAATCGGCTTAGCCGTTCCTGAGATATAGAAAAGGGGTGTGCACGTGCGCACGTACAGAGACTAACGTGTGGGAAAGTGGCGGCTGAGGGGTCCCTAACCAGTAACCACACACCAAATGTGATCACAATCGGCTCAGCCGTTGCGGAGTTATTGCAAGGAAACACCTTCCAACACCCCTCACGCGGCACGCGCCACGCGCAGTGGTAGTCACCCACATGAGTCGGCACTGGTCTCGAACAGGGTAGGTTGGATGGAGCTGCTCAGCAAAGAAGCCCGCTTGTCAATAAAAAAACGTGCAGTTGCAGAGATATTAGCTTCTCAAAAGCGTCGCCTTGGGCCGGGTCGGGCCGGGCCGGGCCTGGTCGGGCCGCTCGTATTCAGATTTTACCCATATACCAAGGAAAGACGAGCGAGCGCTTCGCGCTCGCTCATAATAACAAACATGGACACAGTTATTGACAACAGTTCACTAAAAGCACCTAGTCCCCATGGGAAATGGCCAGTCTCCAAAAATAATCACACCATCTGATGCACAACTGTATACTCCATCCACCTCGGTCACAATTCAAACTGTTTACGTAAGATTTTGTTTTGTTTCGGGAAAGATTGAGACTCCATCACGTGGCGACAAATTACATCAAATGTGTTTGTCATTTTCTTAGGATAACCTTTTAAAAATTTTCAAGTTTATATTTTATAAGTAAATAAATATAATTTGATACTGTAATTACATAAAATTATTCTGACTTAAAAAAAAAATAACCCATACTGTATCTGCATCAATATTTTGATACAGTGATTTTAATTTGCGTAAAACATTTGATTCAGGTGAGCCAAGGAATCAAACAATTGATGCACTTATAAAGCAATATTGCATCAATTTCCAAGAGAAATATTGAACATCTAGTTGGCTGAGACTGTATTGCCACAATGCACAATGCACATATACATGTGCCATTCATCCCATCACTGTTATCCAGGGCTTCATAATTGCCGTTTGTAAATCGGTCATTTTACCCAATACCATTTCTTTTGGGTTGGATCAAAATATTGACAAGTAAAAAAAAACATTATTTTGGCCTAGTGCCAGCAACTGAATTGAGACCTTCGTGAGAATCACATGTGAATTTTGTACACACCGCTGTCACGCGTCCCGAAAAGTTGTTTCCACAAAAGCAACGCGGCATTTTTTATAACCATTTGCGCCGAAATAGAGTGTAGATCAGAGTTCGCCATGGGCTGGGCTGGCCCTATGGGCCATGGGCTGGGCCTGGGCCGGGCCTCAACTTTAAGGAAATAATCATCATCATCATCATATATTTTTTCTTTTATATAACACATAAGTAAATACAGGAGTATTGAGGATGAGCGCAAAAGCAAATTTTCGCTTAAATTATAGCGCTTCAATAATCACTGGGCTCTGGATGGGCCTGGGCCTGACAATTTTGAAGTAATGCGCGCGTCACACAAGCTCAGGTCAGAGTTCACAAATATTTTAACCAGCAGTTCACTTACACAGCAGCACACTGTTGCTGTGGCTGTGGCTTTTTGTTTTTTGGTTAGCATAGTTGGTTCATTGTTTCACATTCATAGTATACAAGTAAATATGCTAGGATAATGATTGCAAATTTTGTGAAAATAATGATATGCTTAATCTGAACGGGCCGGACCGGGCCTGGGCCTCAATATTATGAATTTGACCGGACCTGGTCCGGGCCTGGGCTTGGTGTTCATGGGCCTTGGCCGGGCCGGGCTGGGGGTTGGTGGGCCCGTGACGAACACTGGTGTAGATTATATTCCAAATCGATACCATATGAAGTGTTCTTCCTACATGTAAGAAAAAAACGTTTGTTCGAGCTTCAGTTCCGACTGGCAGCTTGCTGGCGGCTATTTTCTCTTCCAGTTGAGCTTCTTTAACCCTCGCCCTACGGGAGCTTTTTTCCCCCTTCGCCCTGCGGGGGGGGGGGGGGGGGCGTACGGGAAGATAACAGGGGGCCTGTGAGCCCCCCTGTTTACTTCCAAATCAAGCAACTTAGAGCAATGCCGTAACAACCAGCATGTTCCCTGTCATGAGAGGAATTTAACAGTATGCGATTTTTAGGTTTCAGGTCAACGGGTGACCTTCCAGGTCAAGTGAATGACCTCGGATCGACCACGTCCAGAACAGCGATTTTGCTGTCAGAAAACCTCAAAATTAGAAATGGATAAATGTAAATAAAAGGCATGTTCCTAAACCAGTTTTGTCTCAGAAGCACAGAAAAGGTAATGATTTGTTCGCATCTTGTCAAAAAGTCCAAAAACGTTATTACAAAATAACATCATGAGTTTCTTACACTTGGGAGCTATCACTCAGTCACAAATAGAGATATGGATTTGAAATTTGGTTTCGTTATTGTCCATACTCAGTTATCTTACATATATGCCTGGTTTTCCAACATCTTTGAACATTTTGATTTTGTAGTGATTAAAAACACATTTTGTTTTTATTTTAGGAATCAAAAACCCAAAATTTTGGAACTCCGAGATTGCCATTATCAAGACAATGACATGTTCTGTCTTTGCTGCATTGCGTTTGCAATTTGCGTCAAAACTCTGTTTTCTACGATTTTTCAAACATGTATAGTTTTGCCACCAACATAACGTCAGCAAAAAATAATTATCTCCAAAACTATTTAACCAATTTCAATGAAATTTTTACAGCAAACGTATAATTGTTGTCAAACCAGCTACTGAAAATTCAGCAAGATGTGCCGCATGTGTAAAAAGTTATTCAATCAAAACCTCAGAGGGGGGGGGGGGGAGCTGTCAGCCGAGGGCGAGGGTTAAGCCCAGATTTGATGGTAAGAGCCGTGTTTTCCAAAATTGTCCAGTTTTTCACTATTGATAGCTGGATTTTGATTGCTGCAAAGGCAATTTTTACAATAAATTGTTAACGTTTTTTGTTTTTGTGTTGAAGATGGGGCTGGGCTGGTATTTTGTGGGCATGTTGGATAAGACGTTCCCTCGGAGGCACAAGAACAGAGACGAGAGCCCCTCTCGTTTCTGTTCTTGTGCCTCCGAGGGAACGTCTTATCCAACTTGCCCACAAAATACCAGCCCAGCCCCATATCCAACTCATCCTCATCGTCCCATCCCCGATCCCGTCTCCAACTCCCCCCAATCCCGTCTCCAACTCACCTCAATTCCGTCTCCAACTCCCCCGATCCCGTATCCAACTCGCCCCAATCTTGTCTCCAACTCACCTCAATTCCGTCTTCAACTCCCCCCAATTCCGTCTTCAACTCCCCCCAATTCCGTCTCCAACTCCCCCCAATTCCGTCTTCAACTCCCCCCAATTCCGTCTTCAACTCCCCCCAATTCCGTCTTCAACTCCCCCCAATTCCGTCTCCAACTCCCCCCAATTCCGTCTCCAACTCCCCCCAATCCCGTCTTCAACTCCCCCCAATTCCGTCTCCAACTCCCCCCAATTCCGTCTCCAACTCCCCCCAATCCCGTCTCCAACTCCCCCCAATCCCGTATCCAACTCACCTCAATTCCGTCTCCAACTCACCTCAATTCCGTATCCAACTCCCCCCAATCCCGTATCCAACTCACCTCAATTCCGTCTCCAACTCACCCGAATCTCGTCTCCAACTCCCCCCAATCCTTTTATGTGTGTCCGGACGGAAACGTGACCTTGATGAAGCCGTGCCTAACCTTTCGTCCGACATCATTGCATAATGCATATGCACAGAATGCTATATCAAATGTCTCTATTGTGAGTTTACTGTAAAGTCATGTATGGTCATGGTCTGATTTATGGGTAATCTTGAAATCAAATACATTGCTTTTCAGGTTTAAGAAATAATGTTTCATTATATTGAAACCGCTGTCGCATCAGTTCGTTTTAAGATTCATTAGCTTTCCATGTCTCGTGACACAATGTCCCACAGCATGCCAGTGTAATGCATTTTACAGCATTGGGTCGGTGTGAATCAACATCGTCCGAGCCTTGTGCGATGAGTTGATCACATACCGCGCGACTAAAACTCCTCGTTGTATTGATACTGTTTTCCAGATGGACGCTTCCTTGATGAAATTGAAATATTAATGCTGCTTGATCAGCAGAGTTTCAAGGCGCTGATGACAACGAAGACAACTTTCGATCAAAGCACTTCCGTGGAAACGCTTTTCGCGAAACATTTCCGGTTTGATTGTGTTGCACCGGAATGGGCCGTTCTGCTAATGCCGCGATCAATACGCACTTCGCTAAACTGAAGTTAATATGTGTTGCGTATGTCGTCTCCTGAGAAAGTTTGGCAAACAATGCCACCGCTCGATACAACATCGATATACTGACATCATTACATCATAACACGGCAAGTGATAAAATTAATTCTGAAACAAGTCACGAATCAATTCTTTATGGTATCGTGTCGCAATGGCCTCTAATTACCTTCAACAGTTCCGCACTGCTGGTAACTGGTATATCGGTGGCTTTTTCCGGCGTTGTTTGTCCCGATCAGTGTCGTGCAGTACTACACTCTCCCGGGACCCACTTCGGATTTGTTAGCCGAGTGCTATAAAGTCGCTCTGTTTACAGCCCCCTGGGGTGTCGTTCTTCCGTGCCTAATCCATCTGACGGTGCGACACACTCGAATGAGCGGATCGTAATGTGGACCTGCTCCGAGCCATGTTCGTCGCACTACTCGATGCGTTGTTCCAGTCGGCATAGTCGTGCTCACACACACGGAGTCTAGATAGCAGCGGGGGCTCTCGGCCGGGGTGTCTACCCATTTCACGGCCAACACCAACAACAATGCCAGGCGGCCAGGGGAGGGGAGGGACGGCCAGGGGAGGGAAGGTACCCGGGGCGGGATGGAGACGTCCCTGAGCTGCCGCCTCCTCAGCACCCCGCTGTGACCGGCTAATCAGTGAGTTATTGTGGCGCGGAGGAATGTGTGTCGGGACGGCAGGCCCGTGCCGCGGCAACCGCCGGGTGCCGCGAGGTGTTGGAGCGCCACGCCACGCCTCCACCGGACCGGGAGGTGTTGGAGCGCCACGCCTCCACCGGACCGGGAGGTGTTGGAGCGCCACGCCTCCACCGGACCGGGAGGTGTTGGAGCGCCACGCCTCCACCGGACCGGGAGGTGTTGGAGCGCCACGCCTCCACCGGACCGGGAGGTGTTGGAGCGCCACGCCTCCACCGGACCGGGAGGTGTTGGAGCGCCACGCCTCCACCGGACCGGGAGGTGTTGGAGCGCCACGCCTCCACCGGACCGGGAGGTGAAAGAAATGGCGCACATTAATCTCGCTGTCGCCAGATGGAGGTGTAGAGATATTCTGTTGAAAGGGTGCATCTTTAGATTTGAAAATAATGTAACTGAAGTTGTTTTAGCGGTGGAAGAGAGTTAAGTGACCTGATTTTACATTGTTATAATTATTGGTGTCATGGATTTTGACAGTGGTCTGTAAGTTTTGTTTATTTAGAAAGAAGCACGTTGTCAAGAGCGGTGCACACGGTCAACAAAAGGCTTGAAAAAAATATAAAAAGCAGCTATTTCTCTTGGATAAATCTATAGTAAGACCAATAATATGATTAGAGGCTTTAAGCCCAGTAAGCACTTTAAAGGGGACATTGCCGCCTTTCTGAAAGTTGTCAAATATACGCCGGTTGTCCCCGAAAATATGAAGTAAGTGCTGTTGAATACGATGGTGACCTTTTTCCTCGAAAATGACACTTAACTTGATAAAAATAGAGTTGTTTAAATTTGGGATGATGAAGTCATATTGAGCTTTAGAGAGCTATACAGAAATCCTTTACGCTGCCAAAATATGGCACAATTTTTTCGAGACAATTCTGACGCTTTGAATACAAAACAAACCATACCATTGCAACCACTGAACTCTATAACATGGAACGCGCATTGACCGGAAGACTGGTCTAATGCCGGCCGCCATCTTGCCGGTACCAACAAGGCGGCCGGGCGCGCGGCCGCCCGTGTTAAAGGATGGGGAGGCGGGTGCACCGGCTGACATTTTACAATATATTGAGCGAACTACTTCTGGTAGCGCAATATGGCTATCACTACAACGTTCCAAATAGAATGGAAAATGATTATAGGTGTTCCTATTTCTTTTTCGTGAAAAAAAGCGAAACAAATATGAACACCTATAATCATTCTCCGTTCAATTTGGAACGTTATAGTGGTAATTATATTACACTACAACAAGCAGTTAGCTCAATATATTGTAAAATGTCAGCCGGTGTACCCGCCTCCCCAGTCCTCATCCTTTAACTCTATTCCCTGTGGGGGCAGATTCTTCCCCCCGGTAGTTTTTCACTTATCACTTCTAAACCGTTGCGCCTAGCGTCCTGAAACTTTGTGACTGTTCTCAAAATTGAATGGCGCGTGTTGTGTTAATTTTTTTTATAAAAAAAATTGGTCCAGCAGTGTTCCAGGCTCCTGTTTTGGGGAGGGTGTTACGAATGCGGTTTTGCGGCGTATACTTTCTTCGTGGTTTGCAGTGCAATACATGCGTCAGAAACAATTCCAATGCAATATGCATCATAGATACTGGTATTGTACATATTTTTGTGGCAGAGGCGCACTCAGGATACAATAATGGTAGGCGATACCTACCCTCAAATTAGGTCCAACTTCAAATTAGTAAGATGATAAAAGCGTTACGCGCATGGTGCCCCCCATGTTTTTCCTGGATCCGCCTATGCGCAATATATAAAATTTAACCAATTACAGCATATAATGTCCACATGTGACGTTCATGACGTCCCAAACAATCACCAACAGCACATTTTTTTTATCTCAGAAAATCCCCCCCCCCCCCATTTTACATTCCCTGAATACGCCTATGATTTTTTATTTTTTTTTGTCTTTTGATATATTACAAACCAGTACATTTGAAGCTCAAAAACGTTTGGGGCATGGAAATAGGTCGAGCCACATGGCTGCAAAGACCTTTAAAAAAATTCCCAAAATTTTCAGATTTTTTTGCCCCCTGGCCCCATATTTTTGAACAAAGCAAAAATTTTGGGATCCAAAAAGAGAGATCTTGTCATGACGCATCGAATGGCGCTTTCTCCATCGAAATCGACTGAGCGGTTCTCGAGATCTCTGGGGGGGGGGGGCAGAATCTGCCCCCCTCCCCCTCCGTAGGTTAACGTAATTCTGGCCGCCCGCAGGGAATAGGGTTAACACGGGCGGCCGCGCGCCCGGCCGCCTTTTTGGTACCGGCAAGATGGCGGCCGGCATTAGACAGCCCGGCCGGTAGGGGTCCACGGCGATTACTTCCTCGTGATTGAAACGTACGCGTCTTCGTGCACCACCGTCAAACTAGAAGCAGACTTATATGAAACTGCAGTTTGATATTTGGGTTATCTCAATTTCGCTGAACATTGGTACACTGACCAATCCGATACGCTGACCACGAATCCAATGTTTTTAGTTTGGGATTTTTTCGTATCTTACGAAAAACGGACGGTCATACATACATACGAAGATCCGCCGGGTACGTTTATTTCGCTGAAAATTGGTCCACAGACCATATCCGATACGTTGATCATGAATCTAATGTTTTTGGTCTTATATTTTCGTATCTTACGAAATACGGACGGTCATGCGTATGCACATACGAAGGTACGCCAGGGTATCTCGATTTCGCTGAAAATGAGTGTATAGGCCATTCTTAGGACGCTGATCAAGAATATCATGCTCTTAGTGGTGGTATTTTGAGTTACTAAGGAGTTACGAGGGTTAGTAACCTTCCTTTTGATATTCTCGGAGTGTTTTGATTTTGCTGAAACTTGGTGTGCAGACCATACATAGGACGCTGATCACGAAATCTTCCGTTTGCTATTCCGGCATGATTTGATTTCGCAGAAAGTGTAATGCTTTTTACTTTTTATTGTCGTATCTCAGTGCAGGAAACAGTATCATACACCACATTGTCCCCGCCAGATGCAACAACGTGATTCACTATTATCAAACCGAAATGTGCTTCCTTGACAAATAATGCGATAAAATGCATCGTATGGTAACCAAAAGCACACGACAGTGTCCGTATTCAGCCTTTACCGAGCAAAATATTAAAAGTACCGTACAACACAGCAGGCGTCATCCAGATTCTTTAAATGAGAACGATCTGCTTCAGGCAAAAACGCAGTCATACAATCGCATCACATTAAGTGTGATATATACCGCTGTTTTCGTGCCGAGGCCGGCGGCGGCGACGCGTCGTCGTTGTGGCTGCGCAGCGCCGAGCGCCGTGTGCGCGGTGGCGTAGTCAACGATGAGCGCAGCTGGCGCACCTGCTGACTCCACTTGCCCGTTTTCCACCCGACTTTCTGCAGCAGCTTGGCGGACGGACTGCGACGGACGGCGGCCAGCGGGGTGGGAGCGCGCACCACCACCGCCGGCGGGGCCGGACCGCTGAGGCCTGAGCTCGGCTCCGACTCAGACGACTGGCGCAGACGCTTCTTCACCACCTGTGGGTAGAGGGGCGGTCAGCTCAGGGGGGTCAGCTCAGGTCATGGCACGACCACACCAACATACAGTACAACAACCAGCAGAGTAGGGACAGACATCAGTTCAGCTCAGCGGGGCACGGCAATGCCACACCGGCACAGCACACGGTATTCTGCCCAATCTACCTTACCGATATGTTTCCCAAAAACTTAACGAAAACAAGTATATGCTACTGACATAATCAGAGTAATGGAACCCGATTGCAACGAAGTTACTCTAGCGAAGGGACTATAGGGACGAAGGGCAGGTGCCAGCCGTGTCCTCTTTTTATCAACAGATATGTCTTGCCCTCGAAAGTGGGTTGAGCAGACACCTGACGTGGGGGTAAGGACATCAGTCCCCCACTAACATCTTCCATCTCGCTCTGGTTATGTTGTGTGTAGGGAACCTGGAAATAGTTATGACATAACTTGATTAGCATTATCAATGTCTAATTCCATGATACATTGTTGCAATGATACATCTTGTTGAAGCTGATCATTCTGAACACACTTTCTGTTAGTGCGCCGTATTATGAACAGTATGTCAGTGTCCCAAAATTGCATTGTTCCTTGGGTGTCAGAGTGGAAAATTCGAGCAAAAAAGACCACGAGAGTGAAAAATTATGTAGAAAATTGTGCTATATTAATTTCTGTTTTGAATACGGTGGTCAGACAAGTGTCAGGCAGGCGTCAGACAGGCATCAGACAGGTGTCAGACAGGCATCAGACAGGCGTCAAACAGGGGTCATACAGGCGTTAGGCAGTGGGCAGACAGGGGCAGACAGGCATCAGACAGGGGTCAGACAGGGGTCAGACCAGTGTCCCAAAATGTTATTTTTGCTTGGATGTCAGAGTGGAAAATTGGAGCAAAAAAAAACGAGAGTGGAAAATTATGTAGAAAATGGTACAATATATCAAGATATAGCGAATTTAGTGACGTCACTACACACGAGTTTGACGAAAAAATCAGCCAAACTTTAACAGACCGTACAAATGTCATATTATGAGCAAAATGCGATAAAAAACGTCAACAGATAGCGGATGGCAAGAGCTACAAGTTCGCTTCCTCGGAATTATGAACATTTTGGTCTGTGACAACCAAAAGTGAAAACAATAACAATAAAAACAAAATGCTATACAAATAAATTTGTCAAACATTAAACAAAAACGGAATATATGTTGGAGAACCACATGTGTAAAATACCAAAACAAAATTCAAACGCAGTATCTTTATTTTTGACTGACGTTTGGCTCCCTAAGTATGAGTAACTCATGACGGCGTTTCGCACCGCCATTTTTGGCAGAACTGTTTACCTATCCGTTGCCCAAATCCTGTTATTTTGTTTTACCTCGGTTCTCCTCAGGTCAGGTCACTAGGTCAAGTCTAGTGATCCCACCTACAAATATAAGGTCCTGCCGCAGCCAGATTGTTTAACCGATCAATTGGAAACGTACAGGATTTAATCAGGTCATAAATACCAGTAAGACGCCGAAGTTGGCGATGAACGAACGAGCGCGAAGAAAATGTATGGTGAATTTCAACTCCATCGGGCAAGTAGTTTCTGAGATACAAAAAGGGTGCGCACGTGCGCACGTGCAGAAGCACTCCGCCCCTGACTAGTGAGAAAGTGGCCGCTGCAAGATCCCTAACCACGCACAAAACTTGAACACAATCAGCTCAGTCGTTCCTGATATATATAATAGGAGTGCGCACGTTCGCACGTGCAGAAGCACCCCGCCCCTGACTTGTGGGAAAGTGGCGGCTGCGAGGTCCTTAACCACGCACAAAATTTGAACACAATCGGCTCAGCCGTTCCTGATATATACAATAGGGGTGTGCACGTGCGCACGTGCAGAGGCACCCCACCCCTGACTTGCGGGAAAGTGGAGGCTGAGAGGTCCCTAACCACACACCAAACTTGAACACAATCGGCTCAGCCGTTCCTGAGATATAGAATAGGGGTGTACACGTGCGCACGTGCAGATGCACCCTGCCACTACTAACTTGTGGGAAAGTGGCGACAAGGGGTCCCTAACCAGTAACCACACACCATATTTGAACACAATCGGCTCAGCCGTTGCGGAGTTATTGCGAGGAAACACCTTCCAACACCCCTCACACGGCACGCGCCACGCGCAGTGGTAGTCACCCACGTGAGTCGGCACTGGTCTCAAACAGGGTAAGTTGGATGGGGCTGCTCAGCAAAGAAGCCCGCTTGTCAATCGGACGTGCGGTTGCAGATACATTAGCTTCTCAAAAACGTCGCCACGGACCGGGCCGGGTCGGGTCGTTTCGGGTCTGGCCGTTCATATTCAGATTTTGCCCATATACCACGGAAAGACGAACGAGTGCTTCGCGCTCGCTCGAACAAACAATTCTGCTCTTTCGGATGATTTTTATATCGATGACCTAAAGCAAAGTAGATTTTGTGACCTCCCAATTTTAGGTCATTGGGAAAACAGGAAAATGCATATAAAACCCCAGGAAATGGCTACATTTTCTCAATGTTCACCAGACTCACGAATCTTTTGCAAAATACAAAGATACATGATACATTTTTTGTCCTGCGACCTCCACGAGGTAAAATCTATTGACCCAGAGGTCATGCATCAATTTTCTACCATAACTTTTTTACCGAACCAGTAAGGCGCCGCAGTTGGCGATGAACGAGCAACCGCGAAGTAAATTCACCTATGGTGAATTTCAATTCGATCGAGCAAGTAGTTTCTGATATGCGGGGAAAAAAGGGTGCGCACGTGCGCACGTTG
>JAXIVJ010005325.1:20000-74872 GCA_036785665.1 Chirona hameri | reverse complement strand
ATGTACTATGGTAATTTTTTCGCGAGACGAAAAACGAACCCATAACCATGTGTTACAACGCCTAATAACCGTAAACGGCAGTTTGACCTCGTGACCTCGGATGACCTCGACCTGACCCAAGGTCATCAAAAGCTTAGAAAGGTACTTATAAGTGTTGGACACACGATTCGTACCGATTTATTGACTGCTCGTACGCTTAATAACGACATTTTTCGCGACAATTCCATCCATCTGAGACCTTTATGACACGGTCAAACATTTTGTCTTTGACGTGACCTGTGACGTCATTGGTGACCCCGAGGTCAACAATGTTAGGTTTACCTTGGGAAATTTTCCCAGGGCTGTCGAATGCTTTTTTTCTTCTTCTTCAAATCGGTCTCGTAGTTCGGGAGATCCGAGGGGGGATAGCCGCCCCCCCCCCCCCCCAGTAAGTCGCGTTATAGAATACCCCCCAGTAACTGCCGGGTTAATTTAAAAGCTACCCTAAGCAATAGCAGCTGGCGTGTCTTTCACACTCACCTGTACACATGTGAATAATCCGCCCCATCTGGCTGTGCGGCTCGTGTTAGAAGCCAGTCACGGACCCGACCGCTCAAAGTCCGGGCCCCGGCTCCAGCTCCAGCTCCGGCTCCGGCTCCGACTCCGGTCCCGGAGGCGTCCTGGGGGTCATCTCGGCGCCGCTCCCGCCACTCCCCCCAGGCCTCCTTCACGGCCTGAACACGCCAGTAGCCACCGGTGTACTCGTTCAGCTTCTCCATGGTGCTGTGGAACGTCTTCCGAGGTCGCTGAGATATCTGATGTCCTGAACGATCGGCGGCGCTAGCTCACTGCTTTTGGAGTGATGTGTGAAATGTCAGGGATTACGACGGCTCTAGCGCAAGTCCTAGAGGACTTCAATGTCCGTATGAAGCGCGTTCAAACGTCAAGTGCGTCATCGCCAGTGTCAACGCACTTAGAGTTCTCCTGCTGTCGCTGCTTCCTATTATTCTAACTCGAGTGCACACCTTGAAAGCGAGCCTGAAGTTTGCTCCACTTCACAAGTCACACCATGAGCACACAGGGTGTCAGTTCATAGATAAACTGCTCAAAGTGTAAACATGGATATATGTTTACACTCGCACTTGTCCACTTCTGTTGCACTGGTGTCACAACTGTGGTGCAGTCAAGATATCGCTATCTTCTTCTCGCCGGAAGAGCTGTTTTTCTGGTCGCACAGGATACCCGAACGTGATAACTGCGGTCACAACGGCGAGGTTTAAAAGCCACTAGACACACGCCACTAAGTATAACGAGGATTAGTTAATCGGTATACTAACTATATAACCAAAACTAAATGACGCTGAAGAAGATATTTTGCTAGAGGTATTCGATCCACCACACGCAACTTCCACTGCGCCACACAGCTCTCGTCCCCTCTCCTGCCTCACTGCCCGTCGCAGCCCAGAGGTGCCGCTCGCACCACCGCCGCCGCCGCCACACTGCGACCTCTTCCCAGTCTGTCCGTCGCGTCGGTGCGCACCGCCGCCCACCGCCTCGCGGCCACCGCCCGCCGTCCACCGCCCACCGCCGCCGCCGTCGCTACCACCGCCAGATACCGCCCAACGGCCAATAAGACGATAAAAGGAACACTACTCGCTTCTCATATTCGCTCTTTATAGCTGGCGATAGCGCTACAAATATTTGTTTAGTGGAGTAATGCTTCAATGTTGTGGTCGGCCGCGGGCGGTTTGGGCGGTGGCGGAGGGAGCGGGACGGTGCTAAACTGGCCGGCACAAACGAACGATATAGCCGCCGCTGGCAGACGGACCACGCCAGTCAGATCACGTCTGAAAACAACGCTGATCAGCTGACGAATGGAGTGGGGGGGGGGGGGGGTCTCGCCGGTAGGGTGGTGGAGGGGGTGGCGGAGACAGGAGGCCATTCGTCGGTGTGATAGTCCACAACTTCTGCCTAGACTGAAAAAGAAAAACACTGAGTGATAATTAACCTGCATGCATTTTGCCTGGAAGTTTACACAGAAGTTTACGTATTACCATATGCCGGGGATATCAAAATACATTGGCCCGAGAGGTGTGGTATAACGCGGTAAAAGAAAAATGCCCTAGGGCAATTTTTTTCTACCAGAGCGCGTGAAAACAGTGTGTGTGATAACAACCTGACTGGAATTTTGAAAGCTTTGTCGACTTCGCTTCCAAGGCTTCTTCAATTTCATCAAAGTTAAATCCTCAATCAAAATTTGGCATTTCCCTCTCTGGTAAGGATCTAGTCATGATTTGAAAATATATGGAAACAACATTGAATGACGTACGCGGCATATGGTAAAAATCATACCGCACTCGGCCGGCATACATTTTCAAGACCTCTGGGCTTTCTTGAATTGTTGACATCGGCCTTCATCCTCGTTCAAAAATCAAGAAAGCACCTCGGTCTTGAAAATTTATTTACACCGGCCTCATGCAGCATTATTACGAGCGAGCGCGATGCGCTCGCTCGTCCTTCCGTAGTATATGGTAAAAATCTGAATATGAGCGGCCCGACCCGTCCCGGCCCGACCCGGCCCGAACCGGCCCGTGGCGACGCTTTTGAGAAGCCAATATCTCTGCAACCGCACGTCCTATTGACAAGCGGGGTTCTTTGCTGAGTAGCCCCATCCAACCTAACCTGTTTGAGACCGGTGCCGACTCATGTGGGTGACTACCACTGCGCGTGGCGCGTGCCGCGTGAGGGGTGTTGAAAAGTGTTCTCTCGCAAAAACTCCGCAATGGCTTGGCCGATTGTGTTCAAATTTGGTGTGTGGTAAGGGACCTTACAGCCGCCTCTTTCCCACAAGTCAGGGGTGGGTTGCATCTGCAGGTGCGCACGTGCACACCCCTATTCTATATCTCAGGAACGGCTGAACTGATTGTGTTCTAATTTTGTGCGTGGCTACGGGCTACGGGGGTATGGGGGTAAGGACCTCTCAGCCGCCGCCTTTCCGCAAGTCAGGGATGGGCTGCCTCTGCACGTGCGCACGTTCTCACCCCTATTATATATCTCAGGAATGGCTGGACCGATCGTGTTCAAATTTGGTGTGTAGTTAGGAACTTCTTAGTCGCCACTTTCCCACAAGTCGGGAGTGGGGTCCCTGTGCACGTGCGCACGTGCTCACCTTTTTTTGTATCTCAGAAACTACTTGCCCGATCGAGTTGAATCTCACCATACATTTCGTTGGCGCTCGCTCGTTCATCCCCAACTACGGCGTCTTACTGGTATATTCCAGTTCAAGAAATAATTTCATATTTAAAATATCATTGAACTCGACAATGCTTCCGGCGAAATATCAAGTGCTTTTGTTCTGCATCAAATGAATCAGACTCCAATATTGTTAATATAGGCTGAAACACAGCCTTCACGCAGCTGCGTGAAGCGGATGGGAGAGTCTATGCATAGAACACAAATCACAATGACTTTTTATTCTAGCAACGTGGCATTGTGACATTTAAACATTTGGCTTTAAAAAATAAACAGGTGGCCGGGTGGTCCAGTGGACTGCACTGTGGACTTCGGTGCAGAGATCGCACCGACCGTGGGTTCGACTCCCACCGAGTCACCCGCGTTAAGGTGTCTCGCCCGACCTGGTGATGCCCTTGGGAAAGGCCTCGTTAACCTAATCCCAATGAGAGGAGGAAAGGAGAGCTAAGCGGGCGAAAGGCCCGTTGGGGGTGAGATGGAATAACACAAATAAAAGAAAAATGCTGCGGGCCGCAGCTGTTCCTGCAGCGACTCTCTTTCATGCTGTACTTCTGATTAAACAAATGATCAGAATCACAGCTGTTTATTTAACAGTTGTCTGCTTGGCGTATTATCAACATCACTGACAAGACACATACCCCCGTGACGGGTGCACTGCATATACATGTTCCAGCGCGTCGCAGATGGCGGACGTTCGACTGCCGCCCGCGGGTCCGGTGATACTGGACTCGGTGCATTTTTATTTAATGGTTTCATTTGATCTTATTTCTATATTCTACTATTTTACTATTTTTCCCCTTCTTTAAACGTTTTTTTACCTCCGGCAAAAATCAAATCACGGTGGCGACGCCATTGGCTGAGTTTGTTCCTATGTATTTTATGCATGTGTGGCAGTTTTTCGTTCGGCGAGTATGCACTCGTGCCCGATGTTGCAACCCCTAGCAAAAATATGTGCCGCCGCCATTGAATACATGTTATAGATTCCAGTTCATAGTGTAGTGTTTAGAGCAATATGAATACAACGGAAGATCATTACCTTACATATTTCAGTATATTCAGTCAAGTTTGAACAGAGGATCATGAAAGCCGGTGCTCATTAATCAGAAGTTAAAAATATATAAAATCTGCACTTAATTTCCTTATCATTTTATCAGTAGAGTCATATTGCTTGGACTTCCTCGTAGGAAAAATATTTTGAGCAAAAGGTTTATCCTCGCCTAGAATCGAAACAATATATACAAAACACTAGCTACACAGTATAGTATAAAGATTCTCGAACAACATATTTTGAATAACTCGACTTCTTTTGGAAGTCGTGTTATCGCTGTATTATCGCCTTGGATGGTTGTATGTCGGTCACATTTTTTCACGTTTTTTTTTGTATGTTGGTCTCAAAAAGATAATTGTCATTGCATATTTGTCTTTCCAGAAGTAAATAATAAATAATGTTGACATTAATGGAATACAGCTTTCATGTCTACAAAACTACAAATAAGTTACAATGTTATTGGTTCACTGAGACATTCAATTAAAATGCAGCAATGATGTACAATTTTAAATTGATGTGCAGGTAAATTAAAAGTTCAAAATTTGTGAAAATATGACAAGCGTGCTCCTTTCAATGATAACACGGCTAACAACGTGACACAATTTGCTGCTTGCAGTCGCCGGCCACAGGGGTGGTAAAAGTGGTTTGAGTGGCACCGACCAAAAGCGGCACATACAAAAATTACCCCAGCACAGCTGGGGTATTTTTTTTAACTTCACATGAATACCCTAACACCTGGCTGCATGCTCACATCATCCCTATATTTTAACCAGCCCGTGACAGGGGGGGGGGGGGGGAGTAGACACACACCCTCAGGTTTTTCGCGGATCGCGGAAAAACGGCGACGCGCAACGCCGCCATTTTTGGCACAGCTGTTTGTGCATCAATTGTCCACATTATGTAAACAAAATCCTCGGGTCATCTTAGGTCAGGTCACCAGACCAGGTCACGTAACCCTCCCCCAAACAACTTGTGGTCGTACCACAGTCACAGTTTTGAGATGATCGGTTTTACACTTACAGGTTTTCATAAGGTCACATATATATATATATATATATATATATATATATATATATATATATATATATATATATATATATATATATATATATATATATATATATATATATATATATATATATATATATATATATATATATATATATATATATATATATATATATATATATATATATATATATATATATATATATATATATATATATATATATATATATATATATATATATATATACAATTCATTAATCTTGGATTTTTAATATCAGCGACCTAAGGTCGGTTTAATTTCTTGACCTCCCCATTATAAGGTGTAATGGGAAATATTCAAATGCTTCCTATTCTAAGGATTCTAAGGAGGAGATATAGCAGTCTAATTCCTTCTGGATCATGTTTTATAGGAAATTCTTGATGACCTAGGTGCCATTTTTGTTCAGTGACCCCTACAGGGTCAGCCGAGGTCATCCGAGGTCACCAACAGTTGTATGTCAATAACTCCGACATAATGACGATATAAAAGTGAAACAGACACCAATGTGTTTATCTCGTCGCGGGACGTTTTCCCATATGCAACATGACCTACTTGGGTCACCACCACTTGACCTTGACCTGAAGTCACATTTGTAATGACCTGACCTGGTCAAAACTAAAATGAGTCGAAGCGTCTTGTCGATAAAAGCACGATGGCGTCAAAATTATGTCCTTGTCGTTATTAGGTAAAAAGCTATTCGTGATAACTTTTTTAATAGCCTTTTTGACATCCGATGAGCTCTGGAGCTTTAACACGCGCCCTGGAGGGCCTCTGATAACTACACGCCCTGGAGGGGGGCGGATTTCGCCCCCCCCCTATGATCTCGAAAACCACGCAACGTAGCGACAAGCGGGAAACGACGTTAAATAGCTCGAGACAAGCTCTTTCGAAAGTATTTCGTAATTTTTTTTTCAGGTCAATATTGAGGTCACCAGAGGTCATCAAGGGTCAGATTTTCAAGTTTTCAAGACTTCGGTTCGAACACTCCCAAATATCTCGGGAACTATGATAGTTAGCAGCAAACGGAAAAAGGCAATCGAAAGTCATTGAAAAATGCAATCGACATAGGTGTCCTCAGATTTGAGCTCAGGTCAATAGTTTAGGCTCCAGAGGTCATCGAATGTCAAAAAGGTGATTTTGTTTTCAAAACTGTTTTCCCCAAATAACCTTTTACCTAATAAAGATAAAGCAATAATGTTTACGCCATCGCGTGTGTCTTGTCAAGGCGCTTCGAATCATATTCATCGTGACCGTATTAGGTCAACTAAAAATTTGACCTCAGGTCAAGGTCAAGTGGTGACCCAAGTTGGTCATGTTGCATATTGGGAGACGTGTCTCGACGAGATAAACATATTGGTACCGTTTTCTCTTCTCTATCTTCATTAGGTCGATAGTTATTGATACAACCGTGTTGGCGGTCACAACATTGACCTGACCTTAGGTCACCGATATTAGAAATTCGAGATAAACAAATTGTTGGTATCTATGACCTTATGAAGTCCTGCAAGATTAAAATCGATCGGCGTAAAACTGTGGCTGTGGTACTACTGCAAACGTTTTGAAGTTGAGGTCATCACGTGACCTGGTCTGGTGACCTGACCTGAGATGACCTGAGGCCAGGAATTTTACATGATGCGGGAAGTTCATTTCTAAACAGGTATACAAAAAACGGCGGCGCTGCGCGCCGCCGTTTTTGCGCTATCCTCGAAAAACCGGAGGGGTGGGCGGATTTCGCCCCCCTCCAGGGCGCGTGTTAACTATTGACCTGAGCTCAAATTCGACGAAACTTTAGCGATTGCATGCTTCAAGAGATTTCCATTGCTTTTTCCCGTTTCTTCCCAACTATCATAGTTCCTGTGATATCTGGGGGTTTCTGGAGCGAAGTCTTAAAACTTTAAAATCTGACCTTTGATGACCTCTGGTGACCTCAATATTGACTTGAGGAAAACATATCTGAAAAACCTTCCAATGTGCTTTTCAAGAGCTTTTGAACGTTTTTTACTGCGTCTTTCTAGCCCTTTTATATTTCGAGTTAGATGGTGGGGCCCCAAGACAATCGAATCCATTGTCCTGACGATGGACCTCCATTGAAAATGCACTAGCACCCCGCCCCCGCCCCCGGGGAATCTATTGTCCTGATTTCCCGCGCCGTGCCGGGGGAGGGGCGTTTAGACGCCCCCTAAGGTTTTTCAAGGATAGCGAAACAACGGCGGCGCGCAGCGCACCGTTTTTGGCTCAGCTGTTAAGGAATCAATTGACCACATATTGTACAAATTTTGACCACGGGTCATCTCAGGTCAGCTCACCAGGCCAGGTCACGTGATCCCACCTCCAAAAGAAGTATGCGGTCGTACCACAGCCACAGTTTTTGGCCGATCGATTTCGTACTTACAGGATTTCATAAGCGTAATAGTACTTATAAATCGTTTATCTCGGATTTTTGATATCGGTGACCTAAGGTCGGGTCAATTTCGTGACCCCATTATAAGTCGATGGGGAAATATTCAAATGCTTCCTATTCTGAGGATACGCATGATATCAGCCCAATTCCTTCTGGATCATGTTATTATAGGCCATTCTTGAAGATACAGGTGCATTTTTGGTGCAGTGACCCCACGTGTTGAATCTATCGGCCGGATTTTTTTATCTCGTCAGATTTGTTTAATGTAATTGATTGTTATTGGCAATCAAGAGCTGGAACGCAACTGCTAATTAAAAAAAATGCACATACATACTGACGTGATGAATATGATGATTAAGTGAATAATACATCTGAAGTAGTTTTGACGATCAGTATTTCTAAGGACATGATCGCTAAGTAAATTTTCACAGGAATGACATAGTAATGATTCTTGCTGGCATTTTGACCCCCGAGTACTTCATGAGAAAGAGCATTTTGTCCCCGACCTTATCCATAAGGACAGAACACTTTACCACCCCTGGCCGGCCACGCCCGACTGCTCGCTCTGTCTCCGGCCGCCCGAATCCGAACCTCGAGAGGAGGGAAATACAACTAAAAAATTCCCTCCTCCTCTCGAGGTTCGGATTCGGGGCGGCCGGAGGCAGAGCGAGCGGTCCGACGTGGCCGGCGACTGTCAGCAGACTGGCGCGAGCTTCTCGCGCCCGCCGAGCCGCCGCGCCGGCCAGCTGTGCTCTGCTGCTTCAGCTAGCTGTGCTGGAACGTTCCCTCTGCTCTGAAGAGGCCATAGCAAGGCTAATACATAAGATAGCCGCCAAACGAGGAAGCCGCAAGACGGAGACATGGTCTGGTGCCTCCCTTTCAGTATATATATAGCACAGTAGTACCGCTAAAGGAGGCGAATAGTGGTGGAGCACAATATGTAGCATGAAATGTTATATAAATACCTAATTCTAAAATATAATTGCCAATGCTAACCAGCAGGAATACTCTCTGTACATTGAATCGACACGGCGGCTGAAAAATTACACCGAAGTACTACCGTAAAAAAGCTAGTTTCAGTGGTCTACTTGGAGCTAATGCACAGGTAAATGCAAGGCGCCTGAAAACGTCCAGCATTCGCCTCAGTTACATACATGAATCTCGACCTTAGAGATACAAATAAGGATATCAAGGCAACAGAGCCAGGGAACTTACCTCGGAAAGATTGCATTATCTTTTTGTGCCAATCTCCCTCCTCTTGCTCTCCACTGGCAGGCAGAGCGCGGGAGGAGACCTCGGCTGCTGCAGGTAGAGTGTGGGAGGACGTCTTTCTCGCAGGACTCTGGCGAGCTCACTGAGACACCGCAGAGCCGAGATGTGGACGACCTCAATTCGTTAGTAATCGGACATGAGAAACTGAGTTTCTGGTCAGCACCAGCCGCAGCGCGGCCGGGGCAGCGTCCCCCGGTACGGTGTGGCGCGGCGGGATGGTGGGGGGGGGGGGGAGACCATAGCCGCACTAACCGCGGTCAGCCGCACGCACTGCCCGCGGGAGAGCGCCCTCATCGCTGGCAGACAAACAGGGGACGCCGAGTCTCAGTTGACACTGGGGCGGCAGTGACAGAGCAGCGCCGTCACCGATCAGTCCGCCGCTCCAGACTCCACCACCCGCCCCATCCAACTGCACCTTCCACACGGCTTCCCCTCACATCCTTTCCTACCGTCTGCCAAAGAGGCCCGCTCCGGAGGCGGCGTGTGCAGGATACAGCAGGAAGTACGTACTATTCAGACCGCCTGACGGTATATAGCGGGCCGAGGAACTGGCCATAACAGCCACGGCACCAGCCGGAGTAGACACCGATTCGATCGCGGATGGTCGAGGTGACCTGAGCGGCCATCTTCGCCTTCGTTGACTCTGGACGCCAGGGCCGAAAAAGCCAACGTGCCGGTCCCCACAGAAACACCACAAGTTCTCTCTGCAACGCTGCAAGTCCTTTCTCCGACACTACAGAGGTCCTTTCTGCAACACTGTGTCTCTGCAACATATGCTGCAGTCCTCTGTGCAGCACTGCAGGCCCTCTTCACCACTGCAGGCCTCATTCAGGTCTTCTACACAACAGCGCAGGTCCTCATTCAGGTCCTCTCTGCAACATTACCGGTCCTCATTCAGGTCCTCTCTGCAACACTACTGGTCCTCATTCAGGTCCTCTACACCACACCGAAGGTCCTCATTCAGGTCCTCTACACCACACCGAAGGTCCTCATTCAGGTCCTCTACACCACACCGAAGGTCCTCATTCAGGTCCTCTACACCACACCGAAGGTCCTCATTCAGGTCCTCTACACAACACCGAAGGTCCTCATTCAGGTCCTCTACACAACAACGAAGGTCCTCATTCAGGTCCTCTACACAACACCGAAGGTCCTCATTCAGGTCCTCTACACAACACCGAAGGTCCGCATTCAGGTCCTCTACACCACACCGAAGGTCCTCATTCAGGTCCTCTACACCACACCGAAGGTCCTCATTCAGGTCCTCTACACCACACCGAAGGTCCTCATTCAGGTCCTCTACACCACACCGAAGGTCCTCATTCAGGTCCTCTACACAACACCGAAGGTCCTCATTCAGGTCCTCTACACCACACCGAAGGTCCTCATTCAGGTCCTCTACACAACACCGAAGGTCCTCATTCAGGTCCTCTACACAACACCGAAGGTCCTCATTCAGGTCCTCTACACAACACCGAAGGTCCTCATTCAGGTCCTCTACACAACACCGAAGGTCCTCATTCAGGTCCTCTACACCACACCGAAGGTCCTCATTCAGGTCCTCTACACAACACCGAAGGTCCTCATTCAGGTCCTCTACACAACACCGAAGGTCCTCATTCAGGTCCTCTACACAACACCGAAGGTCCTCTCCACAACACTGGGGTCGTCACCCGGCACGTGCTCGACAGCATCGCACTCCGTCGCGATACGTGGCGCTCCGTGACGGCGGAGAGCCGGAACTGAGCTGTCGATGTTGAGGGGTGTCGTGGGGTAGTTCATAGACAGTCAACACGACCGAAAGCATGACATATGGCCAGAGAGGTATTGATTGCGTTGGTGGGGCCTTAGCACTGGGTGAGTTAGAATCGATATTGCTCGTATAACTCGAGCTGGGGATAAAACATGTCGTCTTTTCATCTCATTAAGGAATCGATATTCCTTTTAATTATTAATAGTACCTATATAAAATATTGTAAGATATTCAATATTTTAATGAAGCATAGGGCAGTACCTGTCGTTTTCAAATAATTTCGTTGGGTCGTATTAGCCTAGAGCCAGGTCTGTACACCCGACCTAACTCAGGCTAGAGTCGGTTACCAACGCCTGAAGTCGACAATCTTACCCGTCCCGTCCCGTACCCGTCCCGTCCCGTCCCGTCCCGTCCCGTCCCGTACTCGTCCCGTCCCGTCCCGTCCCGTCCCGTCCCGTCCCGTCCCGTCCCGTCCCGTCCCGTCCCGTCCCGTCCCGTCCCGTACTCGTCCCGTCCCGTCCCGTCCCGTACTCGTCCCGTCCCGTACTCGTCCCGTCCCGTCCCGTCCCGTCCCGTCCCGTCCCGTCCCGTCCCGTCCCGTTCCGTTCCGTTCCGTACAGTCTCGTCCCGTCCCGTCCCGTCCCGTCCCGTCCCGTCCCGTCCCGTCCCGTCCCGTCCCGTCCCGTCCCGTCCCGTCCCGTCCCGTCCCGTCCCGTACCCGTCCCGTACCCGTCCCGTCCCGTACCCGTCCCGTACCCGTCCCGTCCCGTCCCGTCCCGTCCCGTACTCGTCCCGTACCCGTCCCGTACCCGTCCCGTCCCGTCCCGTCCCGTCCCGTCCCGTCCCGTCCCGTCCCGTCCCGTACCCGTACCGTCCCGTCCCGTCCCGTCCCGTCCCGTCCCGTCCCGTCCCGTCCGCTACGGAGTACGGACTGCCGACATGGGCCGGCTTTGGGCTTTGGCTTGTGGCCGGCTGAAATACATGGGCATGCGCAACAAGTTGTCGGGAGAAAACACTGCATTTCTTGTCTAGGATCTATGCCGAGAATTGATGCCAAGAAAATGCCATGCCGCCATGCCAATACAAAATGAGCGCACTGCCGCCACACGTTATAATGGCGTGCTTCAGTCCTTCAAGTCTGGAGGCCTGTCTGTTCGACGTCTGTGAGTCCGTTATCGCCAGTGCTTTAAGTCAATGTGTTCCAATGTTGGCGTGTGTTATGAACTTGTGAACTAACGTGCGTGCTTGTGTGGTTTTCAGTTTCCCCGAACTTCGTGTTGTTTGCTGCTAGTGTCGAAAGGGGCCATATATTGAATGCAATGTGGATGGTCCCGATACCATGCGTGCCTAAGTGTGATATGTGGCAATATTTGCACTAAAAGGAACAATGAATTAATGTTTCAAAACATGCAAAAGGAAGATGTTAAAATTATTTATCTTTATTGCTTATCGGCAGTGGATACTACGGTAATAATTACACAACAATGAAGTCGCCTCGTTCAGATGCAGGTACTGGAGTGCTAACTATGACATCGCTGCGGAAACTAACGTTGGACATTCAAGGACAATCATGATCATACTAGTAACAAAAACTATACTAGTACTATACTAGTAATACAAACACATTATAGCACACCAAAGGTGGGCGATGGCATGACAGCAGTGTTGCAGTATTCGGCCAACACAATAACAATAAAACAAACCGCATTAAACAAAACATAAACCAACAGAGATGACCGTTTCACCACAGCCTGCGGCCCTGCCATCTACCGCATACTTGCGCCATAGCCAATCAATCGGCTATATTTCCCACTTCCACCTACAGATGGCAGCACTATACCACACCGGCATCATGCCTCCAACTTCTGAACAGATGGCAGTGGCGGCGGCGGGTCGGTGAGCGGCCGGCCGCTGCAGGTGGCGCCACTGAGGTCGACCAGCGTGTTCACCAGCGCCTGCGTGGTGTGCGTCAGGAACGGCAGGTTGTCGGCTGCTGCCTCCATCAGGGCGGGGATGTCGTCACACGGGCCATGGTAACAGCGCTCCATCACCCCTCGGAACGGACCGGTGTCGGTCAGGAGCACGGCAGGGATCGTCTCGGGCGCTTCCGTCCGGTTCATGGCGTCACGAGTCACGTACCTGGCCAAACGAGATGGTGGACAGAGGTCAGAAGCTGTGGTACAGCACATGAGAGTTGTCCGCGGTCACAGCAGCGCATGGTGGCTGTCACTGACATCTACACTGGCGCTGATTGTGTTACTGTTACTTTAAAGGGAAATATTCACCTTTTGATTTGTTTAGCAATAATGCCTTAGGCTTCTATTATGGTATAACAATGATGTGATCTAAATTTAGGAATGAAATACAATGATTCCCTAATTCGAAGTTGGAAGTTTGGACAAATTAAAAAGCAAGTACATATACTTCTTTCGGAGTTCATGATCGGTGTTTCCCTCCACTAGCGAAACGCGACACAAACGCGCTTTTGTATCAATCTGTTCAACGTTGAATACCTCTCGTTTCTCAACAAATCGCATACCTACACTAAATAGGTGGCCGTCCGGGGCCAAGCTAAACTGCCGATTTCAATACACTTTCTTATCAAGTGCTTGTTGATTGTTCGTACAAGTTTGGCACATATTCGCAAACGATAGAGTGCAGGAAACATATTGCATACCTTCATGATAAATAACAATGCGTTGGGAGGCTAATTTACTGAATTCGCTACCAAGTACTTGGTGAGTACCGACCGATATAAGCGTGGATCGCCTATCAACTATAACTTTAAATATCTTTCGGTAGGAATGGTTATATGCAAAATGGGATCAATTTACAATATATTTTGGTCTCGTCTATCGATTTCAAGTAATAACTCCATTTTGTGGGAAAAGGTGAATATTTCCCTTTAAGTAAAGGAATCTTGACTGCTACTCGCTCCATCAGGCCTGTTTGTATGACCCTTTACACACAAGAGTCCGCGCCACACCAACTGCCCGCCCGCGCGCGGCCCGCCCGGCCCCAGCCGACCCTGCTCCGCCCAATGCCCCGCGACAGTGCACGTGTCACTGCGCAGGGGCGATCCCAGCGCGCTGAGCCGAGTGTATCGTACAGGGGCGAGCCCAGCGCGCTGAGCAGAGGGTATCGTACAGGGGCGAGCGCAGCGCGCTGAGCAGAGGGTATCGTACAGGGGCGAGCCCAGCGCGCTGAGCCGAGGGTATCGTGCAGAGGCGAGCCCAGCGAGCGTCACAGGGTGCGGTACCGTGCAGAGGCGGACCTAGCGCATGGAGCACACACGGAATCCAACGAGTGACAAGGTATGACACACATGATACATATCTACAACAATATCCGCTACCAATATCTGCCATTTAACCTGACGAGAATAGCTCTCCCTTGTCAATGAGATCTTCCTCGGCATCTGCCAGACTCGCCGGAGACTGCTTACTGAGGGAAATACTCAATATTCGTACCGAGAGTAACACACGAGAGATTCGAGCCTAAAAACAAATCATAACACTTTAACTCTCCCGTCTCTCCCATCTGCGCGGTCACTCACCAGAAGCGGCTGTGATCGGAGCGCATCAGGTCCATGTGGTTGAACAGGACGTCATCATCAGGCTTCTTTGCCGGCAGGTCCACGTCGAACCGCTCCACCCTGAACCTCTCCGAGTCGCCGAGCCTGGCGTAGTGGTATTCGAAGGCGTCCACCAGGGGCTGCTCCACCGAGCGGCGGTAGATGGCGGCCAGAAAGTCGCCGCGACCGTCGCTCTTGGTAAGGCGATCAACCGTTTCCGGTAGCTGAGGAGGACATGGGTGTGTCAATCCAGGAGTTCCGGGTTCGAGTCTGGGTCCTGGCGAGATCTTTCGGTTCTCCGCTTGGTCGACGTTAGGGACCCCGACGGTACGGCCTATTACCATCCGACACGGTGAATAGTAAGGATACGACTCTATACGTGACAATCAGTGGCGGATCCAGGGGGGGGGGTCACGGGGGTCATGACCCCCTTGGGGCCCAAGAGCACCACCGGCATACCAGGGGCACCAGCGCAATGGCAGTTTTTTTTTTAAACAACGACATTTATGTTCGTGATGGTGATAGCAAATACTATAATACATACGATATAAAAAGATAGTAAAACAAATATATATATATAGTTGATGTCCAGCGGCACCACCACGCCGGTGTACCAGGGGCACCACCGCGCCGGCGTACCAGTGCCACGGCCGCGCCGGCGTACCCCAGGGCCACGGCCGCGCCGGCGTACCAGTGCCACGGCCGCGCCGGCGTACCCCAGGGCCACGGCCGCGCCGGCGTACCAGTGCCACGGCCGCGCCGGCGTACCCCAGGGCCACGGCCGCGCCGGCGTACCAGTGCCACGGCCGCGCCGGCGTACCCCAGGGCCACGGCCGCGCCGGCGTACCCCAGGGCCACGGCCGCGCCGGCGTACCAGTGCCACGGCCGCGCCGGCGTACCCCAGGGCCACGGCCGCGCCGGCGTACCAGTGCCACGGCCGCGCCGGCGTACCCCAGGGCCACGGCCGCGCCGGCGTACCCCAGGGCCACGACGGCCTCAGTAGGGGGCACTGTGGGGGCGAGGGGAGGCACCGGGGCACCGTGCCTCCTTCAATCCAGGTTTCATGTCAGATATTTTTTTATTTTTAGAGAAGAAAAAAAAACAGGGAACATAGAAAACAAGCTTTCGGCATTACGCCATTATCAAGTCGTAGTTATCAAGGAAACTTGATAATGGCATAATGCCGAAAGCTTGTTCTTTATCTTTCCTGTTTTTTTCTTTCTTTCTAAAAATATTATCGGACATGGTTAAAATCATTTTCCCTCACATAATCTTAATTATAACAATGCCATCCATCCTCGCCCACATTGCATTCGAATTGCTAAATTATGCCAAACAATGCCCCTTCATGCCTCCCATCCCTTGTGCTATAAAGGAACACCAACGACCCTTTATACCAAACAAACAAAAGGCAACAACGTATCGGACACGAGGGGCCCTGAGGGCCCCTCGGGAATCGGGATCCGCTTCCATAGGCGGTGGAACAGGGGGGGGGGGGTACTGGGCACCGTGCCCCCTTGAATCCACAAGAGGGAGGCGAGGAACCAATGCCCTGGTGCCCCCATCAAATTGCTGAAAACCAACCTATTTTATGCGAAATGGTGCAAAATTAACAGACAAAAAACGCGCCGCTTCGCGGCGTATATTATCCACATCCTGTCCTGATAAATCCTGATAAATCCTGATAAATCATCGATGCCACCATGTCCGATGACTATCGTTTTTGGTCGCGAACGAACCCATATAGTCCGCCATTTTTTAAAATATATAATGTGGTTCATGGCTGGAAATATATGAAACATATTTGAAACTGGTAAGCAACTGCAACCAAGCTGTTATAACTTTCTGAGAAAAAAACAATACACAAATATCACATGTTTGTGCCACTGTGGCGAAATTCCTTCTATCTTTGCGGTGGAAGAATCTTATTGAGTTGCTGCATTGGTGCTCTTGGACTGATACATATAGAACCTATCGAGTTTTGAGGGCCTAGTTATCCAGACTAAAAAATAAAGCAAAAAATTCCGCGCCGCTACGCGGCGCAAATAAATCAGTGTTCTTGTCCAGTACAAAAGGGTCTAATATAAACTGTACACACTAGCAGCCGCAGGAGGAAGACATGTGGGCCATAACCCCACCTTTGGCCTTAAATGGGGGGGGGGGGTAACATGACTTTTGACCCCACCTTTTGCTCCAGAAATATTTCCTCGTTTTGACCCTGCTTCCTGGTTAAAAATTAATTATCCAGCCTGCTCAAAACCTCAAATTTTGGCAAATAATTTTTGGCAATAATAGTTGTGTGGGTGTCCATTTTGCGCAAATGCCATTGGTAGTTATGTTTAAGAGCAGCTTTTGTAACACATTTTCTTCTAGCCCCTCTCTTCGCAAAATCCTACCTATTTTTTTAGTTCAATAACATTTTGGAAGTCCGCACGAGACACAAAGCAAATATGATACACTGCTATCGCATGCATAATATTTACTGCTCGTAAAAAACGGCTACCACACCCCGCCCCTGGTCACGAACCTCGACTATCCTGTTGGTCAAGTTGCCCCTCCCCCACCCCCTATTCATCAGCCGTCTGGGGCCGCCCTTGACTGTACAAATTATATATGCCAGCACCATTCGCGGCACTTTAAATGATACAAAGGGTACGGCTGATATTGCAAATACCTATAGCCAACGTTTTGTGAATAAAACAAAATGCTGCACTAGCCCACCCTCAAAATATAGTGGACCAAATCCGTTGAGTTTTCAGATCTGGGTATAGGTAGGGGCACCACTGCAATTTACGACCCCCCTTGAAGATGTTCTGAATCCGCCCTTGGACTGACTATACACGAGTCCTTTAGGGGAAGTGTGGCGGTGATGACGGTATTGGCGTTTTACGACTATGCGGCAGCCGTCATTTATAGTCGGGGTCTCTCACGCCGACCCAAGCTACTACACTACTACTAACTACTAACTACTAACTACTAGTCCGTCATTTGCATGAAGAAATCACGACTATCGATTATCATTGCCTAAAATACAAGTCATGCTCGTGAGGCAACCATTAGGTAAACAATGAAATGCGCATTTACGCAACCAAACGTCGGTTATCGTGGCTCTAATTCGAAAGCTGATTGATGCGGTACCACTTTGCGTTTGCGTGACCCTATTGCGAAATTCCCTCGCATGCACCGGGGTGACCAGTTGTTGGCTCACCTCCCTGCGTGCCGGGTCCTGGCGACACACAGCACCCCCCCCCCCTCCCCCCACGTGACCCTCCGCCCTCTCACCTGCTTGGCCCAGGCGTATGGCACCGTCTGGGCGCTGGCCGTCGCGTTGTAGTTCATCACGGTGTCGAGAATGAAGGCGCCCTGCACGGCCGGCCAGCCAGCCGGCGCCAGCACTTCTGTGTAGAGCATGTGGTGGATGAACGCGAGCGAGCCCGCGCCGCCCAGTTCCTCCAGATCGAACGCCACAAACAACAGGCTGAACTCCGGCTGACAGCCGTTCTCAGAGAGCGCTCGGGCCGCCTCCAGCATCGCCACCACGCCGGAGCCGTTATCGTCCAGACCTGGGGAGACGGGAGCCGTTATTGTCCAGACCTGGACAGACAGGAGCCGTTATCGTCCAGACCTGGACAGACATGAGCCGTTATCGTCCAGACCTGGACAGACAGGAGCCGTTATCGTCCAGACCTGGGCAGACAGGAGCCGTTATCATCCAGACCTGGACAGACGGGAGCTGTTATTGTCCAGACCTGGACAGACGGGAGTCCTTATCGTCCAGACATGGACAGACGGGAGCCGTTATCGTCCAGACCTGGGCAGACAGGAGCCGTTATCATTCAGACCTGGACAGACGGGAGCTGTTATTGTCCAGACCTGGACAGACGGGAGTCCTTATCGTCCAGACATGGACAGACGGGAGTCGTTATCGTCCAGACCTGGACAGACGGGAGTCGTTATTGTCCAGACCTGGACAGACAGGAGTCGCTATCGTCCAGTCCTGGACAGGCAGGAGCCGTTATCGTCCAGACCTGGACAGACAGGAGCCGTTATCGTCCAGACCTGGGCATACGGGAGTCGTTATCGTCCAGACCTGGACAGACAGGAGCCGTTATTGTCCAGACCTGGACAGACGGGAGCCGTTATCGTCCAGACCTGGACAGACGGGAGGCGTTATCGTCCAGGCCTGGACAGACAGGAGCCGTTATTGTCCAGACCTGGACAGACGGGAGTCGTTATCATCCAGAACTGGACAGACAGGAGCCGTTATCGTTCAGACATGGACAGACGGGAGTCGTCATCGTCCAGACCTGGACATACGGGAGTCGTTATCGTCCAGACCTGGACAGACAGGAGCCGTTATTGGCCAGACCTGGACAGACGGGAGCCGTTATCGTCCAGACATGGACAGCGGTGGCACGTGACGTCAGCCACCGAGACACTCGCCCACGGAATGGTGTGCAGTGAGTTGAGAGCGCTTTACAGACCTTGTGTAGCGGATCACTCTGATTACCTACAGCAGAAACGTTACATAAGCCAACGCATTGACCTGTAATCTATTCACGTTCCTGGAAATAATCACGCGTTTGGCAATAAAGCGGATTTATGTAGGCTCATGGTCCGCTTTAATATGACGCATTACAAAACTAAATGGCATTTTACCATTCATATTGTAACGGCCTAGCGAAACCTGGCTGTGTCTGGCCAAGACAAATTTCTAGTTGACTTGGCCGAATACCCGAACGTTAATTTTATATCCTACTGACTGGGAAGAGAATAGCCGATAACCTCATATTAAACACACACACAAAATTGGCCGAAAATATATTGAATGGATATTTCTTCTATTCATAATTTGTCTTCAACCTCCATAGTCGAAATATCCACTCAATATAATTTCACCCTAAGCCTATTTTATATGTATTATGCGGTTATTCTTTTTCTTCTTCTTTCAAGCCAATATAATTCACTTGGCTGAGTTTCAGATACATGTATGTTAAGTAGTATACCTACCAGATTGCAAGAGTCTCATTCGAACTCTCGGTGGCAGGGTTACGACACGTGCCAGAACCAGCCATGGGAGGCAGGAAGGAAACATGCATCACAATAACGTTAGAGCCAAGGTTGGGTCACGTATCAAGACTACTAGTGACGCAGTTAAGCAGGAGCTATGTTGTACCACGAGCACGACTTTCGTTACATGCGACCTGCTTGACCCGCTGCAACAGCGCTGTATACCTGGAGTCTCCGGCACGGTGTCGTAGTGTGCCCCGACGATCAGCAGTTTGTCCTCCGACGTCCCCCACCGCCGGCCGGGCAGAACACCGATCACATTAACACCGATAGGCTCCTCCGGGTCCTGCTCCTGCACCTCTAGCTGAAACGTGAGGAGAGAGCGGTGGTCTGAGCGGACGCAGTACAGGATGCTGCCCAGGACGAGTGCCAGATGAGGACTCGATCAGTACTCGGATGACTTAAACAGAGCTGATACAAAGGACGATACATTTCTTGGGAATTTTGCTTAGCACTTACGTTATGAAATCAGCTGCGTGAGTTTCTGTGAGCTCATGCATCGCTCGTTATGGAATGTAATAAGATGCAGTGAAAGGAGGGAGTGCTAAACCCAGGCACATAGCCAGGATTTCGTCCAGGGGGGGGGGGGGGGGCTCGAAAGGGCCCCTTCCTGAGCGTTGAAAGGGCCCCCTTCCAAAGTGTTGAAAGGCCCCCCCCCAAAAAAAAAAACGGATGAAAAGGCACGTTACAAGGATGGAAAATGCAATATGAAAGGTATGGGATGGGCCATACCAACTTTTAGGTGCTGGAGTTAGTAAACTGCCATATCAACGTTGGAACCAGCGACACCAATTTGGAATCAGCTATACCAACTTTAAATATTTTTTAAGCTCAAGACCTGGAGGCTGGAACTCTTAAAGAAATTGCGCCGCGGTGCGGGGTGAAAATTTTGAGTCGTATGCCCTGGATATGCTTTCTCATCAATGCGTCGCATTGCGTATGGCGCGGACCTCTAAAATGGCTATATTGTGCGTTTAAAAGTGCGGTAAAAAAGTGGTAAAGTGAACTATTTTGCCCAATTATATAGGAAAGTAACAACATAACACATAAATGCGCAGAGAAACACACCGATTTTTTTCCTAACCCGCATATAATTTAATTTGTAGTTAAATTGCGCGACGCTAAAATTTTGAGTTTTATTCCCTGGACAACTGTATTCTTACTGTTGAAAGGCCCAAGGTCCCTTCAGATCGTCTAGGGGCCCCTCTGACTTTTTCAGCGCCCTTCCGACCTGTTCAGGGACTCATCAGGGATCCGCGAAGCGGGAAGACATGATGTGGATTGGGTGATATATATAATACAAAGAGGGCTTACTCTACAGGAAAAATTACAATTGGAGATTTCGGGTATATTGTAACACCCTGACGAAGGGTGTTACAATATACCCGAAAGCTCCGCTTTTAATATTTGTATTGTGGAGTAAGTCCTCTTTGTATTAAATCTGCATCTAGAATCTCTACGTGCTTTGACCCTTCCGGTCTCACCAGGGACTCCTCTGAGCTTCCAAGAAGCCCCTCTTGTGTGTCAAGGGGCCCATTCGGCCTGATCAGAGGTCATTCCGACCTGGCCAGGGACTGCACTGGCTGTTTTGTCACCCTGCCGACATGCTCAGGAGCAGGGGCGGCGGATTGCGGGGCGCAGAGTACCCAAAATCCCCCCCCCCCAGTTGAAAATCATGGGGGGGGGGGGCAAAAGGGTTACTTTGCCTCCCAGATTGAACAGGCTAAAATCTGGGGGCAAAATGACCCTTATGCCCTCCCAGGATTTTCGACTGGGAGACATTTTGGGTACCCTGCCCCCCGCAATCCGCCGCCCATGCTCAGGGGCCCCTCCGACCTGCCCAGGAGCCCCTCCAGCTTGGCTAAGAGCTCATCCGGCATGTTCAAGGGGCCTTCCGACCGGCCAAGGGACCCTTTCGGTCTAGCCATGGGTCCCTCTGACTTGCCCAGGAGCCACTCCGATCTGCCCAGCGACTCTTCTGGTCGGACTGCGCTTGTTGCTTTGTCGTCCTGCCGACATGCTCCGAGGGCCCTCCGACCTGCCCTGGGCCCCTTCGTGCTGACTAGGGGCCATTCGGCATGTTCAGGGGCCCTCCTGACCCACTTAGGGGCCCTTTAGGTCTGGTCAGGGGCCCCTCTGACCTGCAAAGCGGCCCTTTTAACTTTTCAGGGGCCCTCTGGTCTGTCCAGGGGCCCTCCAACCTGATCAGGGCCCTTATGACTTGGCAAGGGACTGCGCTGACCGCTTTGTCGCCCTGCCGGCATGCTCAGGGGCCTCTCGACCTGTCCAGGGGCCCCTTTGTGCTGGCTAGGGACCCATTCAACGTGTTTAGGGGGCCCATTCGACGTGCTCATTGGGCCCTCTGACCCACTCAGGGGCCCTTTCGGTCTGGACAGGGGCCCATCTGACATGCACAGGGCTCTTTTGAACGTTCAAGGGGCCCTCTGGTCTTTCAGAAATGGCCCTGGTGGCCCTAAAGGGCCTCTGAAGTCTTCCAAACTCTCTAAAGACCAAGCGCTTCTTGTGGTAAAGAGCCCATGGTACCGCGCTTCGCGCGGTCTCGTCAGCCCTTTTCGGCGCACGTAGCGCGCCGAAAAGGGCCCTCCTGGCCTCCAGGGGGGGGGGGGGGCGCCCCCTTTGGCTACGTGCCTGGCTAAACCCATACTTTGATGATGTGATGCGGTGGTATCGGAAGCCGGCAACTCTGACAAATGTAATCCTGTAACCATTCTTCATGTCAAATTTAACCATTCTTCATGTTTTAATCGATTGTATATCATGAATTCAACGAGAGAAATAGCAGTCCTATTTTGACAGCATGGACTAACCGCTGCGTCCAGGTTTTCTTCGATGTCCAGTTCTATCGCCAACGCCGTCAGATTGGCGGGCGCGAACTGGAAGACGTGGTTGAAGGACAGCATGTTGTACGAGTACAGCTTCCGTGTAATGTACATACGGATCGCACCCTTCAGTTCTGCAAAACAGCCCCGGGTGATCAGGTAAGAATCGATGACGGGTGAGGGAGTACGCTGTATACTGCAGAATGCAAGGCTATTTATTTGAAAAGACAATATTTCGTTCGTATGGATATATTCGATGAGGCATCAAAACGGACAACTTAGCATAGTGGAGGAAATGTTTCTAGCATAATGTGCACGAGCAGTACAAGGAACTCTAGCTTAACTATAAATCATACGCACAAGCAATGTAAGTAGCTCCAATGATAGCTGCTTATCTAAGACTCTTAAGACATACCGGAGTCCAGTTCATCCGAGCGAGGCTGCTGGAACACATTCTCCAGCATGATCTGCAGGTGCTGGCTGCTGACCTTCGGGTACCTGTCGCTTCCCCGCGCCGAACTGGCGTCCGTCTGTGAAGCCGAACACCGCGTCAGATACACGCAGCAGGTGAGAATGATGATGCCGAGCGCCGAATGTGGGACTGGTAGGGGAAGCAAGGCAGTCATGCGCAACGGGGGAACACCACCGGAGGACATATCTCATGTCTTGCGGAAAGCCTAACGCATATCTTCGACTATTTCTCTCTTTGACGCCTTTCTCCTTGTCTAAGCAAGTGACAGCAAGTGACAGCTCTTAACCCTCGCCCTAAGGGGGGGGGGGGGGAGGGCTGACAGCCCCCCCCCCACTGAGGTTTTTCTTGAATAACTTTTTACACATGCGGTGCATCTTACTGAAATTTGTGGTGGCTGAGTGTACAACAATTATACGTAAGCTGTAAACATTTAATTGAAATTGGTTAAGTAGTTCGGGAGATAATCATGATTTGATGACGTCATGCTGGTGGAAAAAAACGATACATATTTGAAAAATGGTAGAAAACAGAGTTTTAAAAGAAATTGCAAACGCAATTCACCAAAGATACAAAATGGCATTTTCTTTAAAATTTAAATCTCGGATTTGCAAAATGCTGGCTTTTTGACCCTAAAATAAAATAAAAACTGTTTTTTTGTTGTAAATCCCCACAAAATCAAAGTTTTCAAAGATTTTAGAAAAACCGGAATATATGTAAGAGAACTGAGTGTGGACAATGCCCATACCAAATTTCAAATCAATATCTTCATTTTTGACTGAGTGATAGCTCCCTAAGTGTAAGAAACTCATGACGTCATTTTTTCATGACTTTTTGACTTTTTTGACAAGATACGAACAAATAGTTACCTTTTCTGTATTTCTGAACTAAAACTGGTCTAGGAACATGCATTCTTATTTACATTTATCAATTTCGAATTTTTAGGTTTTCTGAAGAGCAAAATTGCTGTTCTGGACGTGGTAAATCCGAGGTCATTCACTTGACCTGGAAGGTCACCCGTTGACCTGAAACCTAAAAATCACATACTCTTAGATTCCTCTCATGACAGGCAACATGCTGGTTCTTACTGCTTTGCTCTAAGTTGCTTGGTTTGGAAGTTAACAGGGGGCGCTGTCAGCCCCCCCCCCCACGTAGGGCGAAGGTGAAAAAAGCCCCCGTAGGGCGATGGTTAATATTTGTTTCGACTCGCGTGTCCATGGCTCACCTCAGTTACGAAGCTGTCAATCTCCTTGCTGTAGGCGCTCCATAGCAGGTCCTCGGTGGACACGTGGTCGACGGGCAGCGACTGTACCACGCCTTGCAATTTGTTCTTCTCCGCCAGTGTAGACTGAGCGATCGACTCCAGTATCTGTCCGAGGTCACGCATTGCAGTTAACACGACATGCAAACGTTCACAGCCTGCACCGGATTATGGCATTTTAACCGTATGCTATTTTGCTTCTTGTGGATGTTTGGCTTCTTTTGGATAACAATGAGCCAATACAGCGGAGCTTACTGATCTCCTTCTATCTTATACAGCGGAGCTTACTGATCTCCTTCTATCTTATACAGCGGAGCTTACTGATCTCCTTCTATCTTATACAGCGGAGCTTACTGATCTCCTTCTATCTTATACAGCGGAGCTTACTGATCTCCTTCTATCTTATACAGCGGAGCTTACTGATCTCCTTCTATCTTATACAGCGGAGCTTACTGATCTCCTTCTATCTTATACAGCGGAGCTTACTGATCTCCTTCCATCTTCCACTGACCATTTAGAGACAGCAGACAAACAGAAAATCAACACTCATCCAAAAATCGACGTAGTAAAGCTCACATAAACATATGCACAGCAGTATAAAATATAAACTAGAGGTGGCAAAACGTGGACCCGAGGACCCGGTCTCTAAACCCAGTATGAACCAGAGTTCGTCACGGGCCGGGATGGGCCTATGAGCCATGGGCCGGGCCTAGGCCGAGCCTGGGCCGGGCCTCAACTTTAAGGAAATCACCGGGCTCTGGACGGGCCTGGGCTGAGAATGTTGAAGTAATGCGCGCAAGCTCGGGTCAGAGCTTAAACATATTTTAACCAGAGTCCTGTTCAAGGGGTTTGCGGCCGCCGCGGCTCCCGCGGCCAAAAAGGCGGGCTTAATTTGAACAACTTGAACACTTTTGCGGCCGCTGATGGCGTCCGATAGATGGCGCGTGTAACGTTGGCAACGAATAGTCAATTTCATGGAAACCCTGAATGTTTTCCAAAGCCACTCAACTACATGAACATCTACGAGTCACTGCGAGTTGTCATTCTTGGTCAAATAACCACCAGTGAGCTGCGATATCAACAAAAGAGTGCGCAACTGTTATCGGACGCGCACCATTCATTTCGAAGTTCTTTTGCGGTTGCTCCCGAGCAACTACAAGAGCCGCAGAAAGTATGACGTCACACCTCCGGTCCCAGTTCTCTGTGATTGGCGGACGATTTAGCTCCGCCCTTTTGGCCGCGGGAGCCGCGGGGGCCGCAACGACTTGAACAGCACTCAGCAGTTCACTTCCACAGCAACACACTGTTGCTGTGGGTGTGGCTTTTTTGTTAGCTCAGTTGGTTCATTGTTTCACATTTATGGTATACAAGTAAATATGCTATGATAATTATTGCAAATTTTGTGAAAATAATTATATGCTTAAAGGGAGTGTGCCTACTCACATCGCTTATTTGGGGTTATTAACACTGGTTTATAGGACACAATTTTATGAATCGAACCATGCCTTTCATTTTTCCAGATTCACACTTATAGTTGCAGATAAATTCCAAAGACTCCAGGAACTGGCTGGGAGCAAACAATTATGGGGTAGACTCCAGAGGGCTTCCGCTACTAGAAGCACTGCAACTATCGATTAAGCTGCTAGCATATCGTTAGCGCCAGCCAAAAGCAATTCGACAAAACAGCTCGTGCGCGCTGATAGCAGCAGCCGAACAGTGCCGTCTGCCCCCTACAAAGCAACGCTTGATGGCCATTTTTCTACGAAGATATCAATTTAGAGCCACGAAACTTATACATAATAAAGTTCACAGTGGCAAGAACATGCTGTGCAAAACTTGTCTCTCTATCTTGCATGATGTGACCGTAATTTGATTGTCATACGTGCGTCGTTTTACATAACATCACTATAGTGGCGATCGTTTTATAGATATCGAAACACAAAAATAAGCAAACAACCATAGAAGTGAAAATTCAACTAAAGGGGCTCCAGATGTTAATTTCATCATATCCAACAATCAAACCAATAGCTACCTACCGTATGCAAAATATTTTGGACATTCCAAAACAGTAGGCACACTCCCTTCTGCTCGGAACAAAGAAGAATGGGCCGGACCGGGCCTGGGCCTCAATATTATGAATTTGACCGGGCCTGGTCCGGGCCTGGGCTTGGTGTTCATGGGCCCGGACCGGGCCGGGCTGGGGGTTGGTGGGCCCGTGACGAACACTTGTCTGAACCCAGTTGGTCCGAGACTGGGTCCCGCCAAATGATATCGGGTACAGACTGGGTCCCGCCAAATGATATCGGGTACAGACTGGGTCCCGCCAATTGATATCGGGTACAGACTGGGTCCCGCCAAATGATACCGGGTACAGACTGGGTCCCGTCAAATGATATCGGATACAGACTTGGTCCAACTTATGTTTCATGCTGGTTTCACGCAAGTAGGAACACTGATACGCAGTTTTTTTGTGTGCTGTTGGCCAATCTGAACTGTATGTATTTGCAACTACAAGAGTTAGTTTACTTGCACTAACTGTAGAGTGCAAATTTGTCAATGTTAGTTGTGAGACAACATTTTGCTAATTGGGTCCGCTGGGTCCAAACTTGCCTTGCACCGGGTATAACTGGGCCCATTTTTTTCAGCTTTTGTGACCGGATCGGGTCTGTGTTCAAATAATTTCAACTTTTGCCACCTCTATAGTATAAACCATCGATAAATCTCTCACCTGGGTGATATTGCTGGTGCTGACGTTTGCCGGGTGGAAGTCCGACGTTTTTGACGCCTGGAACAGCACCTTCTTCTCTGTTCCAGGTACCGAGAAAAACATGCTGGTCCAGATCTTCTGTATGAGCTCGATTTTATCGATGCTCAAGTCGCCGACACTGATGGACTGCGGAGCCGGCATCCAGGCCACAGCGGTCGGCACGAACACTGTCGGGACCAGCGAGTCATTTCAGAGGTCAAGAGGGTGGTCCACAGAGTCACTTCAGAGTCAAGACAGGGGGTGGTCCAGAGAGTCACTTCAGTGGTCAGACAGAGGATGGCCCATCGAGTCAGTCCAAGCTACCTATATACTTTAAGTCAGTCAGATTTCTCGTCCGAACCGACTTAAGCCAGAGGGTGATTTATCGAGTCACAATCAATGAATATCCACTTAAATCGTTACACAATTAATGGTTATTACATCAACCGTTAATGGTGCAATAATTGCTACATTTATTAATGACCGATGTATTTATGTGTTAATGGCTTAACCCGCCATTGACTGGGGGGGGGGGGGGCGTTTAACGCCCCCCCCCACTGATTAATTTTCGTAATAGCTCAAAAACCAATAGCACTATCAACGAGAAACGTCGGGTTCCTTCTTCTAAATCACGTTTACGTCTTGTGTGAAAAAATAGAGCAATTTCGTCGAAAATGTGTCGAGTTATATAGAATTTAGTGACGTCACTACACACGAGTTTTACACCAAAATCAGCTAAAGTTTGTCAGGCCGTAGAAATCCCATATTTAAAGCAAAATGCAATCGAAAAACGCCAAAACATAGACAATTGCAAGGACTACAAACCTGATATCTCGGAATTTGAACAATTTTGGGTTTTGATCCCCAAAAATAAAAATAAGACTATTTTGTTTGGTGAAAAATGCCCACAAAACCGAATTTGTCGAAGATATTCAAAACGCCGGAATATATGTCAGAGAACCACATATGGGAAACTAGCATTCCAAATTTCAGATTGATATCACTATTTTTGACTGACGTATGGCATCTAAAGTATGGGTAGCTCATGACGTCGTATGTACAAATGTTTGTCTGCCTTTTTTGACCAGATACAGACAAATAAATTGCACCACTGTATTTCTGAGACAAAACTGGTCTAGAAACATACCTTTTTATTTATATTGATAAATTACCAATTTTGACCTTCAGTGACCTGAAATTGACCTGAACTTGACATTAACTTCACGTAAATGAAGTCAGGTGGTAAAATTACTATCACTATCGAATTATACGTGGACAATAACTCATAAAACATGTGTTGCATGTCTTTCGTAGATATTTTAAGCATAGTGACCTTTTGTGACCTGACCTTGACCTTGACCTTGGCAAACAATCTCGATTTAGGTCATGTGGGATGTGTATCATACCTTTGGCAGCACTTTGGGTGATCATGGTCGTAATCGAAGGCTTTGGATGGAAAATATGGCCCATAAGCTCAAATACGTCGATGTTGACACTTGACCTGACCGTGACCTGATATTTGACCTCACTTTTACATTTATGAGTATGCTTTATATTCATCTCACTCATTGAGAGCTTTCGATTACCGTCTTGGGTGTCTCGTTGCGATAATTGTTTCGAAAGATAACCAGGGGGCGTTTAACGCCCCCCCCCCCCCCCCCCCATTCAATAGCGTTCGACTGAGACCCCAGTCAATGCCGGGTTAAAGTATAACCCCTTTTCCTCTTCGTTGAGATACTGCTATATGTTGTATTCACATGGGTGTACCGAATATGGCTCATCCATCTACGTTATATCAACTTTCTGCGGCCTTTTTAGATATTTGCATTTACATTTCGATATCAAGGCGGATCAGTTTCTTACCAGTTGTATCTGTATGTAATTTTGTCTTAAATCAACGAAAAGGCAAAACTACAACACAGCTCAATGAAAATACGCAACCGCTTTGGGACAACGCCACAAGACTCCATCGCAAGTGTCCCACAAACTAGCGATGTTAACTAATCAGTACATAAACGTGAACCAGCGCTGTTAACTAATCAGTATAAACACCAATGGGCGCCATATAGCCTAGTAGCTGCGGCGCCCTTAAACCCAAATCATCATCATCAGTATAAACACCTGAAACGTGAGCGGTTTTAACGTCTGTTATCCCACGCCGATAGCTCACTTTGCCATTGAATCACGTGCTAAAGCTATTTTTTAACCGACCGTCAGTTAACTCGGAATCTAATCACCATATGGTGATTATCAATCTGATCACGAATCTGATAATCCACGGCTGTGAAATCTTCGGGTGAGGCTTTAGTAAACTTTCGACCGATGCTTAGTTAATATGGTCAAATTTGTTTTAAATTACACTAATATACAAAGTAGTAACACAGTAGTAACAGGTATTAACAAAGCTGAGCGAGGAATGCGAAAATATTGCGAAAATATATCACTGCTGGACCGCTGGTTCTGATTTATTTAGTTAACAGTTAGTAGCTAACAGTTAGTAGCGAGGGCAGGAGGGAGCCTGCGGGACACGACGCTTTCTCCAGCCGCCGCACGGTCCTAGACTGGAGCAGCAGTGAGCGGAACGAGGCCTACCGCAGGTGCTTGGCTGAGCGGCTGGCGTTGACGACTCCCCTATGCCCCAATGCTGAGCAAATAGATAGCCAGCTGACGGCGTCCATCCATGAGGCTGCTGCCGATGCTGGCTGCTCTCGGCGCTGGAGGCCACCAAAGTCCTGGTGGACTCCCGCCGTGTCAGCTGCTCGAGACCGTGCTCGCCTCTGGCACCGAATGTGGACCGACGCTGGCCGGCCCCGGCACACGGTGATGCACGATTGCTTTCGGGCAGCGCGACGGGCATTCAGGCGTGCCCGAGTGGACGCGGCGCGCGCCAAAGCGGACAGCGGCGCTCGCCTCCTGTCTGTGCTGCGCCGAGATAGGAAGGTGAAGGCTTTCTGGCGACGCGTGGAGCTCGCGCGCCGCGGCCCAGTCGGCTCGCGCTCCACACTTACCGCCGAGAACTTTGAAGCCCACTTCAGTCCCATTCACGCGGACGACGAGGCACTCTCTGCAGATCAGGAGGAAGTGCGCACTCGAGTCGCGGCCTTGATGGCCCAAGCACAGGCCAATCCGGGTCCCAACAGGCTAATCACAGCCGAGGACGTGGCGCGCCTGATCCCGGTGCTGAACCGTGACGCGTCACCCGGTGCCGACGGAGTCACCGCCGAGCACCTTCTTAACGGCTCCTCTCCGGCGCTGTTACAGGCCCTCGCTAGCCTTCTCACCACGTGCCTCGTGGAAATGCGCGTGCCGGTCAGTTTTTCTAGCAGTACGGTTGTACCGCTCATCAAGAAAAGCTGTCTGGACCCAGACTGCGCAGACAGCTATAGGCCAATCTCTCTGGTGTCCACCGTGTCAAAATTGCTAGAGATGATACTACTGGATGAAATCGGCAGCTCATTCCAACCTTCCAGACTGCAGTTCGGATTCCTAGGTCACCGTGGCACAAGAGAGGCGACCATGCTTGTACAGGAGGCAGCACAGCACTACCTGTCTCGTAGGTCCCCCTTGTTTGTTGCCAACTTAGACGCACGGAAATGTTTTGACCGATTATGGCATGCCGGCGTCCTGCTTCAGGCCAGTGACCACCTGTCTCGGCGAAGCTGGGCGCTCCTTGCGTCTTGGTACGCACATCTGACAGCGCGAGTCCGTTTTGGAGGAGCGCTGTCGGACGCCTTCGGCGTGCCCCAGGGGTTAGACAGGGGGCGTTATTATCGCCGTGTTTAACCAACATGTTCTTGCTGCCGCTAATTCAGCAGCTTGATGACAGCGGCTTAGGTCCGCTGGTCTATGGCCATCACGTCCCGGTAGTTGCCTACGCGGATGATCTGCTCGTGATGTCCAGTAATACACGTGATTTGCAAAAAATGCTAGACATTGTTACTAACTTCTCAATGAGTTGGAGGCTTGAATTTGTAAACTCGAACCCAAGCATGACCAAAAGTCATTGTTTCATTTTCGGAGCCGGACTCTTGGCTCAGCTGCCTGAGTGGCACTTGTGCGGACAGGCATTGTCGTACAGGGAGGAGACAGAGCACCTGGGAGTGCAGCTTCGCTCGCAGCTGCAAGGCGCCGATCACGTGAACGCGCGACTGCGCCGCGGTAGAGGGGCTTTCTTCGGTCTCACGCCAGCTGGCATGTTTAACTCGCACCTGCCGGCGGCAGACAAGGCCTACCTCTGGCGCGCTGTAGTGTCACCGGCAATGCTATATGGCTGTGCACTGTGCTACCTGAGGTCCGCTGACATTGCGCGCCTGGAGTCGTGGCAGGCGACAGCCATCAAATCTGCGCTACGCTTGCCTCGCATAGCACACCATACAGCACTGCTGGCGGCGCTACAGATACCTAGCGTGCAGGTAGTGCTTCGCCGCGCATTATTCAATGCCTTCAACAATGCATTTCGCGGTGACCATCGCCTTCGCTGTGTTTTAGTAAGCAGTTTAGCGCGTGTTGCCCTCAACGCGACTTCCGCGTGCGACACGGGTTCGCTGGCAAATTATATGTTTGTACTGTGTGGAGGGAGCCTTGCGACGCTATTGCGAGTTGCCGGAGGGCGCGTCGACCGGGAGCTATTGGATACCCCCCGGCCCCTCTGTGGCCTTACCGACTCCCTCCGGTGGCTTCTGGCTCAGAATAACCAGGACGCCTGGGGCCTCATTCGGCTTTTGGTGTTGCCTCATGGGTGATCGTGTTTGAGTGTGTGCCGGTGAATGGCATGGCCTATATGTGGGCGTGTATGCGTGTATGCGTGTGTGGGTGTGTATATACATACCTACTTACTGTTTAACCGTACCTACTGACATGTGCTTTGTCCCCATGTAGGGATGTCTGAATAAATTGAATTGAATTGAATTGAAATTAGCGTATCGGCGCGGGATAAAATTATTACACCACTCGCGAGTATAAGATGCATTAATCGACTCGGCTTCGCCTCGTCGATTAACTGCATATTTATACTCACTCGTGGTGTAATACATAGTAACCTACACTAGTGAACGCTTGGATTAACGGGCTATACGCATTTTAGACCGATGAGTGAGATCGTTTTATAACGAGGCAATGCGTCTGCGCAGGCTTTCTCGATTACCACACTACCTCAGGTCCTCGGGACAAGCCAAGGCTTGCGTGGAATATTTATTCAGGGACGTTTACCGTTGCACTGCGCTTTCTCTACTGCTAAAACAGTCTAGCGGATTCAGCTGATTAGAACCAGTCATTATGGCTACACAGAAAGCGGAACTAGATCACTCTCAGTCACATAATTTTAGCAAAGCTAGTTCTTCTCAAAGCTCTTCGATCATTTTCATAATAATAATTGCCCGCTTATCATTGCATTCAACAGAACATTACCAATTACGAACATTACCATGTTGCAAGGTAACTTCATATTTCTATATTTCATATTGCATGCACTCATTCTGGAACATTTACCCTATCGCATTCGTAACCACAGTACATGTTGTAAGACAGGCAACGTAACGCAAACATGACTATCTACATATGTACAATAGACAAAATAACTACACGGAAGCACCAGACGAATACTAACCGAGCCACTACAAAGATCGGCCGTCGGACAGACGGAACATGACAGTTTGATGGACGAAACGAAACTCCCAGCCATACTGCATAGCGGAGGTAGAAAACTCGACAAAAACCAGCTTCCCATGTCAGGCGTCTGAATGCAAAACATGAAAGCCGATTGAAATGAGGTTTCCGGAAACTTTCAGTGGAATGATACACCACCTATGCTGTGTTTCATGGCGTCGCCAGAAAAGGTTTGTGAATTTGGTTACAAGTTTGTGTCGCTGTTTTCCCCTCGACTGCGTTGTGGACACTGAAGACTTACCATTTATCACCAGCAGAAGCGATATCCATGTGACCTTGGTCATGTCGAGGGTGCCGCCTCCAAGCCGCACTCCTCCTCTGTCGCTCTGTCGCGCTTGCTGTGGGCGTGACGTGACAATGATGTGGACGTAACGTGACAATGATGTGGGCGTAACGTGACAATGATGTGGGCGTAACGTGACAATGATGTGGGCGTAACGTGACAATGATGTGGGCGTAACGTGGCAATGATGTGGGCGTAACGTGACAATGATGTGGGCGTAACGTGACAATGATGTGGGCGTAACGTGGCAATGATGTGGGCGTAACGTGGCAATGATGTGGGCGTAACGTTGCAATGATGTGGGCGTAACGTGGCAATGATGTGGGCGTAACGTGACAATGATGTGGGCGTAACGTGGCAATGATGTGGGCGTAACGTGACAATGATGTGGGCGTAACGTGGCAATGATGTGGGCGTAACGTGACAATGATGTGGGCGTAACGTGGCAATGATGTGGGCGTAACGTGACAATGATGTGAGCGTAACGTGGCAATGATGTGGGCGTAACGTGACAATGATGGGGGCGTAACGTGACAATGATGTGGGCGTAACGTGACAATGATGTGGGCGTAACGTGGCAATGATGTGGGCGTAACGTGACAATGATGTGGGCGTAACGTGACAATGATGTGGGCGTAACGTGGCAATGATGTGGGCGTAACGTGGCAATGAACTCAGGCCAAGCGTCGGAGACAACAACACGGACACGCGTTTTACTCGTCAATTAATTAAGGAGTTTTATCGTAAATTATTTAAGCACTGCCGCATGCTTATGGTATGTTTGCTTCTATTAACTCTCACTCAGTTTCAAAACTCGTCATAGAAACAGAGAGCGAATGTGAATGGGGTGTGAAATAGCGCCAATAAAACAGAAGAGACGTTTACATTTGACGTAGTTTGACGACATCGAACAAGCATCAACGCAACGCAACATCGAGCATCAACGCAACGCACGTCCACCTGTCTTTGGTGAATTACTCTCAAATACAATTATATTTAAGATAGCGCAAATTAGTTTTTGCTTCCCGAAGACCTTAATTTTGAATACTTAAGTTGAAATCATTACCAAACGATATGCGCCCAGCACCAGACACTTTCTTAAAATAAAATTAAGAACATAACACATCAAATTATTATTTTAGCTTAAGCACACCTGCACTCATGATAATACAGATTGGCATAGATATAATTGTGCTTAGCCTAAACGGGAAGGAATCACGGAAGGATCAGTGGTCCTTCCGGTCTTCTGTTCCGAAGAATTAGGTCTTTGAATCGTGCGATATTAACATTTATGATAAATGCTAATGTCGCACGCTTCTAAGACCTGCAATGCTTCGCGGTCCGACGACTCCAGTTTTGGTGGAATTGTTCCACTTTTCAGGAGGGACACTGACTCTGTACTTGGGTACCAGAAGCGAATAACAGTACTATCAACGAATGGTGCCAGCCAATTATGTTCTGCCCGAGCCAGAGGGACTCAGAAACAACTGATGCAATGCCTAACTACTTACTGTACAGGTTACAGCCAGTAGGATAAGTATTAGATGTATTAAATGGATGGTTGGAGTCAAATGGACATCTGTCACTTATAATGCTTACTTATTAACAGATCATGCATACAGGTGGAATGTAACACTTACTTTTAATAGTTTCAAACTGTATTAACACGCTTACTCGTTGTACTCAAGATATCACGAAAAGGGCTATGTAGGCATCAATAAATAATTTCAAGAATGACATTCGGCTCCATAGCCATGCGGAATCCTAGGCTAAACGACTGGCTTATATCGCAGCATTACACAATTTAACATTTTTAAGGAAGTATCACTATCCGCAACTAAACGGGACAATATATCACATAATAGATTAATGCTCATCACTTGCTTACTCTTGCCCGAGTAGATAATATCACCCCGCACTTTGATCCATTTTACCCGAGTGTAGTACTCTAGCGTGATCCAACCGCCGTGGGGTCTCCAAGGTGCTCACCTGACTGCTCTCTGCTTCTCACTGTAGAGCTGCTGCACTGCCAAACTGACGAACCACTGTTATGTCGAGTCGCTGAGCCACGCGATCCGGAGGTACTGAAACACTGCACTGCGTGGTGGTGAGATTTGGCGCCGAGGTGGGCTTCAGGAGGTGGTGGGTCGTCGACTCGTACCAGGAGACCTCCCTTCCCGTCCGGTCAGTCGATGTGTGCCGCGTCCCGCTGCACTGTCGACTGACTGATCCGCCGGCTGTCACTAACCTAACCTATCCCTCTCCCCTCCCTCTCCCTCTCCCCGAGACCCAATTGTAAGGTCAGGGCCGTCGGCAGCGGCCCCCGAGACCCGGCCAACGGTGAAAGTGAGGATGGCGCAGCGACGCGACCTCCACCGCCCACCGTCCGCCGTCCACCGTCCACCGTCCACCGTCCACCGTCCACCGTCCACCGTCCACCGTCCACCGTCCACCGTCCACCGTCCACCGTCCACCGTCCACCGTCCACCGTCCACCGTCCGCCGTCCGCCGTCCGCCGTCCACCGTCCGCTGTCCACCGTCCACCGTCCACCGTCCACCGTCCACCGTCCACCGTCCACCGTCCACCGTCCACCGTCCACCGTCCACCGTCCACCGTCCACCGTCCACCGTCCACCGTCCACCGTCCACTGCCGAAAGCGAAAGGAGCTGTTTTCTGGCTAATGTCGTTTAACTCACCGTCCATGGCCAGTGACCACGCCCTCTGCTAGGTCACCGTGGCGTCATTCCACCACGGTGTGACACGAAAGCCACCGACTGTAGACAACGCAATCAGTGGCGTCATCAGTTCCGCTACCTGTTCCAGAATATTCGGGAGTATTGCCGGCTGAAATTCTGCCTCTAACCAAACGAGCAGCCCCTAATCCAGCGGCGGGTTTGATGTAGCGATGACCAGCGATAACATCGGCAATGTCCAAAGATTCGATTAGAAATGTCTTAAGATTCCAGCCGATGCAATATTGAACTCGTATGTATTTCAGGCATTGCTCGCGGAGAATATTACACATCATTCCGAGTCGCAGTGAGATTTGCATAATCCTGTCCAGGAACCGGGGACTAACGGGATGACAAGGCAGCGTCGGTTCGGACAGCTAGACGCCAAAGTACACAGACTATTGCGAGTGGTCACTGTTCATTGTGCCACACACGGTCAGAAAAACCATTAATCACGTCCCAGCAGAGGTGAATGCTGGCTTTGTTGACCGCTCGTGAGCCGCCTACGACGAAGATTACCCCACCATAACCGGAAAGACGAGTGACGCGTGCCGTCTGCAGTGTGGGATGGAACTATCAGAGAGAGGAGAACAACATCAGGCACGGATCCAGGGGGAGGGGCGCCCCTTCCTGAGCCCGGGTCGCACCCATGCCGCACCATACAAACGCGCCCGTAGGACGCAACTTTTTGTATGGCGCCCCCCCCCCTCCCCTGACTGAAATCCTGGATTCGCGCCTGAACATGTCATGGAAGCGTATGCAGTCAGTCGAATAAATATCTTCCCTGGCTCCAGGTTTCCCACAACTTAGGCAAAACGATAGCTGGCTGAATCCCGCACCGAGGCGGGCCGGACCGATTTGACAGGTCGCCCGGTGCCGACCGATACTTGTCGGAATCTGCACTGTTTCGTCCTGGCCCGACCCACAGGGTTATCGGGCAATGCATATGCGCATGTGTGGCGAGGCTGTGCGGCGGATGGTTCCGCCCGCCGGAGAGTGCTTCATTTTGCACTTGTTCTTAGGAATCAATTGGCACCCTAGTTTCCCTGATTCCGTTTTTCATGCTGATTCCGAAAATGAAGCCCGTTTTTGTCGCAAATGAGTGCTAAGGGTGGCTCATTTGCCTTTTTGTTGTCATTCTCGCCCTTGCGACCATCCTAAGCGGTTTATGGATATAAGTCCAGGAAATGCGATCACATTCTAACCTAAAAAGGGTGTTTGCGTCATCAACATGTTTAATGACACCATGTGCTCGTTAATTATACCCAGGTCATGTCAGGTCACTGATCTGTGACGGCATTGTTAAATGTTAAGTCATGGTGGTCATTTGTTCTCAAATTTTCCCGTTCGGGAAGGCAAGAATTTTACTAAACATGCATAGAAGGGGAACGCACATATCAACAATCGTCCGAATTCTAGAACAAAAGGTTCAGGAACAAAAGGCGTTGACTGACACATTTGACACAAGAATGTTTTAAAATATAGTCATTGTTCTGTTGATCGTATTCCAATATATAGGCTAACTTTTGTTCTTCGTTTTCTCAACTATAGATCCAAACTTTTATTTTTTTATTTTCGAAATAGCTGAGAGATTTATCGTGCTTTGTTCATTATTTCCGTTAAAAAATGGTTAAAAAAATTAGTTAAATTTTGTCATGGACGGATACAGGTAGCAAAACAAAATGGGAGAAAACGTGCATTTTTAGATTTTTTTCCCTGGGAAGTTGTTTGAACGCAATGTTTTCATGTTGTTAGATTAAACCACTTAACTCTCGCCCTACGTGAGCTTTTTTCACCTTCGCCCTGCGGGGGGGGGGCTGACAGGCCCCCCCGTACCAAGCAGCACCCTTCCAAACCAAGCAACGTAGAGCAATGCAGTACGAACCAGCATGTTGCCTGTCATGAGAGGAATCTAACAGTATGCGATTTTTAGGTTTCAGATCAACGGGTGACCTTCCAGGTCAAGTGAATGACCTCGGATTACCACGTCCAAAACAGCTATTTTGCTCTTAGGAAAAGCTCAAAATTAGAAATTGATAAATGTAAATAAAAAGGCATGTTCCTAGACAAGTTTTGGCTCAGAAATACAGAAAAGGTAACTATTTGTTCGTATCTTGTTAAAAAAAGTAAAAAAAAAAGATTTTGTGGGGATTTAAAAAAAAAAATATAATGTTTTAGGGGTCAAAAACCCAAAATATTACAAATCCGAGTTTCCCATTTATAGAGAATGCCATTTTGTATCTTTGGTGAATTGTGTTTGCAATTTTCTTTAAAACTCTGTTTTCTACCATTTTTCAAATATTTATCGTGTTTCCACCAATATGACGTCATCAAAACATTACTATCTCCCAAACTACTCAACCAATTTAAATTAAATTTTTACAGCTTACGTATAATTATTGTAAACTCAGGTACCAAAAATTGCAGCAAGATCTGCCGCATGTGTAGAAAGTTATTCAAGAAAAACCTCAGGGGGGGTCTGTCAGCCCCCCCCCCGTAGGGCGAGGGCTAATTGTATGCTCTAACATATGCTCCATTGAAAGTTTAGGGGAATTAACCCAATGGCGTCCTCAGGCAATTCCAAAGGGGTATTAAAAAGATGTCACTATAATATTTTTGCCGCTTTTATTTCTGTTTTAGATGCTTACAAATATATGTGTATGCATGAGAAAGTCAATTACGGCAGTTTATATTTTTGCAGTGGCGTGCTCCAGGGGTGGTAAAATGCCCCGTCATGCTGCACGACGTCGGAAAACAATTTTTTTTTATTTTTCTTGCCAGGTTGGCTATTTTTTTATCACAAATGATCCATCAGAGGAGCCACATGCTACATTTTTGCATGCGTGTGCTTTTTACATCGACACGTGGGATATTCGAGGGCAATTTCTACCGAATTGGTTCACACATGAAAATGCACAGTCTACTGTCGAGTTCACAAACCGGCTGAGCACAGGACACTGTATTGCCGACGCGGGCCGCAACCAAACTGACTCTCCTCACCGGTCAACACCGCACATCCCCTCACCTCATAGCCACCGACCAATCACAGGTAAGCATACATCGCGTGACCGGCCGGGGCGACCCGGTGCCCGGTCACGCCGGACCGGTTCGACCCGGTACGGGGTGGCAGGCGAGGCCCAGACCAGAACATCTCCCTCCCCCACGGAACTTCCGCATGAAGTTCTAGTTTTGGCAGCCGAGCCTGTCCGGAACACGCCGCTGCCGTGTGCTGCGCCTCAGGATCGAAGAGGGCAGCTGGAACCGTACGCGTCGTTGTGGAGCGGCGTCGGCCGAATGTGAAGACTCGTCGTCCACAGCCGACGATGACCCGTCAGTTGTAGACGGCGTGTGTGCGGGCCGGAGGAAGCGCCTGTTCCTCCACAGGACCCGCTCGCTGGGCAGCTTGACGTGGTAGTCCCGCTTGTATCCGACGCCGACGATGACGCCTACCTTGTCCCACCGCTTGCTGACCGGGTCTTGAAGTCGGATGTCAGCTCCGATCTTGAGCGGTGTCAGCGTGTGTGCAGAGGCGTTGTAGTGCTGCTCCCTCTGTAGGCGGTCCCGAGCAGCCTTGGCATCGCATTCGTCGGCTCGTTGTTGCCAATCGGAGGCGAAGGCGTTCCGGTGGGCTGGAACCCACGAACGGATCGGATGGCCGAAGACGATCTGAGCCGGGGAGCGGCCGTTGGCGCCAGGTGTGTTTCGTAGCTCGAGAAGCCCGCGGTGCAGCCGCTCGTCGTCAATGGAGCCGTTAGTGGTGGTCTTGGCGAGAAGGTGTTTAACCGTCTTCACAGCTGCTTCAGCGTGTCCGTTAGACTGGGCGTAGTACGGTGTGGAGAAGACGTGTGCCACCCCCCAACGCTTGAGGAAGACGGCGACTTCTCGGCTCTTGTACTGAGGACCTCCATCTGTCCGTAGCCGCACTGGGACACCGAGCGTGACGAACACTTCTCGGAGAGACTGGATGACCTGTCGACTGGTGGCGTCCCCGCGCGGGAACTGGAAGATCACTGGCCAGTTGGAAAGTCTGTCCACGCAGACTAGGAAGTCCCTTCCGGCGAGGGTGAAGATGTCGGACGACATATCCTCGAAGATCCGAGATGGCGGTGATTCACCCGCCATCGGCTCTTGTGGCAGGCTGGCTCGGCGCTCCTGGCAGGCGTTGCAGGAACTGACGGTGTTGATGATGTCGCTGTTGATTCCTGGCCACCAAACGGTTTGACGAGCTCGGCGTTTGGTTCTGTCTATTCCTTGATGAGAGTCGTGAGGGGCGTCGAGAGTGACCCTCCGTGACGCTGTGGGGATCACGATGCGACACCCCTTGAGGATCATGCCGTTGTGCGCAGATAGCTCGTGGTGAACACTCCAGAAAGGAAGGAGAGAGTGAGGAAGCAGCTCCTTGGAGACGGGGAACCCCTCGGTGACCGCCTTCAGTAGAAGCTGATAGTCGCTGTCGGACCCGGCGACTTCGCGGAGTTCCTCCAGGCGCGGGTCTGGCAGGTGTGGATCGTCCTGTCGAGCGGCGATCTCCCGGATGGTGATGAGTGACACTTGTTGGACGTGGCACTCTACAGCCTGGACCAGCTGATCATCTTCGGCCGTCGGCTCGCTGACAGGGGCACGGGAGAGCGCATCTGGGATCACGTGTTCTTTCCCTCTTATCCATTTGGTGGTGAAGTTGAAGAGGGATGTCTTCTCTTTCAGTCTTTGCAGACGTGCGTTTTCGATGGCGTCCAAGGTAAACTCGTTCAATATCGGCAGGAGTGGACGATGATCCACGAGGACGTCGAAGTGTGGTAGTCCTTGCAGGAAGATGCGACACTTCTTCAGTGCCCAGACGACTGCGAGGAGCTCCAGCTCCACCATCGCGTACCGCGACTCCGTGTCGGAGAGGAACCTGGATCCGCACTGTATCAGGCGCCAGCGATCTCCATGTCGCTGCAGTAGAGCATATCCCAGGCCCTTCAGTCTGGCAGCGTCGGTCTGCAGCATCGTTGGCAGAGACGGATCGAAGTGTGCCAGCACGGGCGGTGATGACAACGCGGCTTTGACGGCATCGAAGGCGACTTGATGATCTGGAGTCCAGCTGAAGCTGTTGCTGGGCTTCAGGAGACCACGCAGAGAGTCGGCGGCAGATGAGATGTCTGTGGAGAAGTCGCCGAGCTGCTGGACGAGGCCCATGAAGGATCTCAGCTCCGTGAGGTTTGTGGGTGGCGGAAACTCGGCGATGGCGGCCACCTTCTCGTGGTGAACTTGCTTCCCGGCAGAGGAGACGCTGAATCCACAGTAGGACACTTCCTTTGCAGCGCAGTGGAACTTCTTCTCGTTGAGAGTGATGCCGTGCTCACGACAGCGGTCGAGAAGAGCTCGGAGATGACGTTCATGCTCCTCCAGGGTTTCGCTGTACACCAGGATGTCGTCGACGACCTTGGCGAAGTTGTCCAGCCCCTGTAGTGCGAGGTCCCCTCGCCGGCAGTACTCGTCTCCAGTCGAGACCAGGCCCATGGGAGCCCGCAGAAACTTGAAGCGGCCCCAAGGAGTCATGAAGGTCGTTAAGTGCTGGCTGTCGAGGTGCAGAGGTAGTTGCCAGTATCCAGATTTCGCGTCCAGGGTTGAGAAGTACTTGGCCCCAGTAGGAACGTGCGAGACGGCTTCTCGAGGAGTTATGAGTGGATGAAGCGGCCGCTTGACGAACTTGTTCAACTTGGTGAGGTCGATGCAGATTCGGACACCCGAGGCCTTGGCCACAAACACGAGAGGGTGACACCAGTCCGCAGGTTCCGGACCAAGCGGTGCGATGATGCCCTGCCGCACCATCTCGTCGAACTGTGCCTTGACCTCGTCCCTCCAGGCGTAGGGAACTTGGCGTGCCGTGCGGACCGCAAATGGCGTGGCGTCCTCAGCGACGTGGATGACCATGGGCGAGCCCGCCATCGGCTGGAGTGAGTCTTTGTTGTCTGACGTGAAGACATCGCTGTAGTCTCGGAGGAGTTCTTGGCGGAGTTTCCTTTGCTGTAGGACGTCAGTCGTTGAGTGGAATGAAGACACACTGTGTGCCCTGGACGCGCTAATCGCCATGACTCGCTGATTGGCGGACGGCTGCGTCGTAGCAGGCTGGGGGTAGTGGGCTGGGAGTATATCCAGCTTCTTAGCCGTGTACCAAGCCAGGAGCATCCCACGGGACTCTGTGAAGACGTACACAGTGTCCTCAGTAGCTCTGCCCTGAAGGCTAATGGTGACCTTGAAGGTGCCGATGCAGTGCATGGCCTGACCATTGGCAGCGGAGATCTCGATGCTCGGTGGTGGCGACAAATCCTCCCTGCGTACTCCGAGCCGGCGTGCTGTCTCCGCGCTCATCACCGTGATCTCGGCACCGGAGTCGGGCGTGGCGTCAACGGTGCCGAGGAGGGACCCGGAGGTGTGGTTGAGTTGGACGGCAATCTTCGGTGCCTGGTGGTGACTGTCCAGACTGCCGACGATGACGACCTGTGGCACAGAGGCCTGGTAGTATGGGTACCGATGTCGGCTGCGGGACTGCTGAGTTTCTGATGGTTGCTGAGATGGTTGTCGTTTGCGGCATACTGTCGCCAGGTGGCCCTTGATGCCACAGGAGTAGCAGGTCTGGCCTGCAGCAGGACAGGCCTTCCTGGGATGGCCGTTGCAACCGCAGCCGTCACATGGCTGGCCTCGTGATGGGCTCCGCTGGTCCTGACGTGATATATGGAAGACGTTGTGGTGACCCTGGTTGATATCTTGGAGTATCTCGTTGTTTGCCCGTGACGCCTCCTCGGATCGACAGATGTCGATGGCGTGTACCAGTGTCGGGAACGGCCGAAGCGCCAGTAGCTTTCGGCGGGTCTCTTTGTCACGAGTCCCCGACATGATCCGCGTGGTGACTCGCTGGTCGAGGCAGGAAGGGCACAGCTCGGCATCAGCTGCCATCTCCTTGATCGCGATCAGGAACGAGTCGAAGGATTCGCCTTCTTCCTGTCGACGTTCTTCGAACTTGACGCGGTCGATGGCGACGTTGTGCTGAAGACGAAGATATCGCTCGATCTTGTCCAGTGAAGAATCGACGTTGTCTGAGTGCGGACAGATGCCGACAGCGTGCAAGCTGGCAGCACGCATGTCCTCAGTGAAGTACATTCGCAGGTAGGCGAGCTGGTCCGCCTGACTGAGTGTGTAAATGTTGCCGAGACGGTAGTAATCGTTCCAGGACGATCTCCAGAGGCGAAACTCACGTAGAGTGGCAGAAGATGACAACTTCACCGGGGGTGCTGCTGGCGGACGCCTGGCCGTGTTGTCCGATTGAGGTCGTGCAAGTGCTGAAGGTGTGGCAGGACCGGCAGCGGTAGACGATGCCGGCACCGATCCATGTGAAGTCGGGATGCTGATTTCTCCGAGTGCCGGGGAAGTTCTGCAGATCTCTGCAGTGTGCGCTTCAGCAGCCGAAGTCACGGGCTCCGCGTCGCTGTATACAGGCTTCGTTGACCCAGCGAGAGCTCCGGGCTCCATCGCTGCAGGCGTCAGTTTCTCATCGGAAGTCGGAGCCGGCAGACGGTGCTCTTGTAGCTCCTTGCGGAGGAGTTCCATGTCTCGCTGGTGATGTTCATGCTGCTGCTGAAGCTGCTGTTGTAGCTGTAGCTGTAGCTGAGCGAGCCACGGCGGCGCCGAGCCGCTCTTGTCCTGGTCGGCCGAGTCGCTGTCCATTTTGGAGCTGGAACGCAGGTTATACGGCATGCAGATGCAGATGCATGCAGATACAGATGCGACTAGCCGGGTGCCTGTGACGTAGTCACAATGGTAGGTCAGTAGATGCCGGCTGCGCCATGTCGAGTTCACAAACCGGCTGAGCACAGGACACTGTATTGCCGACGCGGGCCGCAACCAAACTGACTCTCCTCACCGGTCAACACCGCACATCCCCTCACCCCATAGCCACCGACCAATCACAGGTAAGCATACATCGCGTGACCGGCCGGGGCGACCCGGTGCCCGGTCACGCCGGACCGGTTCGAACCGGTACGGGGTGGCAGGCGAAGCCTAGACCAGAACACAAAAAAAGTATGATTGAACAAACAAATACGCGTCCCAGTCTACCAAAAAAATATGCGTCCCACATAGCAACAGTAATATCAGTTTGGCAGCATATTAGACCACAAATATAGTTGTTTTTATAGACCATACAAAACTACCAAGTTGGCTGCAAACTACTATTTCAGTAGACAGCGGTTTGGGAGAACCGCGGAAAACCACGCATTGACATTGAACGGGAGACTCTCCGCCGTCCAACCCGCGGTTTTATCAGTCAACTTCGCTGCATAGTAGAAATGGTATAAATTTTGGAACAAATTTAGAAACCCAGAGATATTTTAGATTGTTGACCAATGACTATGGAGGCATGATGGCATCATTTTAAAACCTCGATTTGGAGCGATCGTCGCTTTCGAAAGCGACGCATGTGATTTTTTAGCAATTATGTGAAGCACCTCCTTCTTCGGAGTTCAAGGTAAGGTTAAGTTAAAATAATTAATAATAAAGTTGCTCAAAAAGTGGATAAAATAAATCGCATAGCAAGTAGGGTAAACTTAACATGTCAACACATCAGACTTGGCACGTTACTGGTGGTGTTGTGGTAACTTGGGACATCTCAAGACATCAAACTGTCATGTTATTGGTGGTGTGTTGGTGTCTGAAAATCATCCCAGGCAAAGGGTTGTCAGTTTGAAGGGAGAAAACGGTAAACAACTGTAACCCCGGACACGCCCTTACAACATGCTTTGCATGCTATTGGTGATGCAGTGTGTCGGTATCGACTTCATCACCAATAGCATAAAACGTATGGTATTTGGATGTGTCCGGTGTTAATGTTGTCTACCCTACCTGTAAAAAGTCTGATTAAATTAAAAACGGCTTGTATTTTACATTTGGTTCAGTAATTCACACCCTGTTATTTCATGTTATTGGTGGTGTGTTGGTGTCTGAAAATTGGTGTCTGAAATTCATCCCAGGCAAAGGGTTGTCAGTTTGAAGGGAGAGACAGGGTAACAAACTGTAACCCCGGACACTCCCTAGTCCCTAACAACATATTTTTCATGGTATTGGTGATGTAGTGTGTCAGTATCGACTTTATCACCAATAGCATGAAAAGTACGGCATTAGGATGTGTCTGGTGTTAATGTTGTCTACCCTACCTGTAAAAAGTCTGATTAAATTAAAAACTGTTTTTGACGTTCGTTTCAGTAATTCGCCCCCCCCCCCCCTCCCCACCCACCCCAAAAATTGGTGCGGCGACTGCCCCATCAACTTTGATTTTGGCCCCACCATTTTTATGTTCTTCCCCACCAACGTTTTTCAGATCTGAAGATTTCCTAGTGTTAAACTGTTCAATTTCTCACCTCAGCCATGCAAAGCAACCATCCAATATGATATTTTGCCCCACCAACTTTCTCTGAAAAGCTCCATCCATGCTGTCTATGAGATGGTATGGGGGGGGGGTCCAGGGGCGCGACAGCCCCTGGTAGGTTCTGCAGCGCTGCGAGCGAATGTGAGCGGCACGTTCTAAACATGGGTCCCTGCGACCTTAATTGCTGTAAATGTTAGGTCAAGTTTGATTATGTATCGTATGATTGATTATTAGTTATGGTTATGGTTATGATTGGTTATGTATGATTATGTACATTTACAGCAATTAAAAGGTATTAACAAAACTGTATTATGCATACGTTACACCACATTTGGAGTATTGTGTACAAGCCTGGTCTCCAACATATGAGAAAGGTTGCTGGTTGTTAGAAAGAGTTAAAAAAGGGCAACAAAAATGGTTAATTGTCTTGGTAGTTTACCTTATGAAGATAGATTAAAGAAATTGGGTATGTTTTCACTTAGATATAGAAGGCTAAGAGGAGATCTAATTGAAGTCTTCAAATTTGTAAATGGTCAGCATTCTGGATATATAAAGGGAATGTTTGAGTTCAATAGGGAAAATCGAAGTAAAGGTCATCAGCATAAACTCATTATGAAACAAAGTAGGAGTAGACTATGACAGTAATTTTTGCAGTAGAAGGGTTGTAGGATATTGCAATATGCTACCAGGGGATGTCGCTGATGTAGTGACATGTACATAATCTTCCTTCAAAATTAGATTAGATACATTATTTACTGAGAAGGGATTGGTTCATAAATACTCGTGGGATTAGCCTTCTTTTATGCAGGTTGAGTAAGGTGATTTGAAGGGCGAGACTGGTGGGGGGGGGGGGGGGTGCAACCTCGGATGGGCCCAAGAGGCTCTTTGTTGCACTTTTCTTTTATGTCTATTTATGTATCGTTTTTGGTGATGTCATAGCTTTGGTATTACTGCTAAACTGTAATGTTGTTGTTGTTGTTTGCCGGATTCCACCGGTTGCGTATTCAATATAACGGAACATCGATCAGCATCAGGAACATTAAATGACAAGACCCAGTAAAACATACATGAGCAATGATGAAAAATGAAACGTATATGCTAATAAGTAATATACACGAAATATGAGATATACTATAGAGTATTATACCCCATATTATACAGTATCATACCACGAAATATAGACAATATTATACATATTTATTATATATAGGTATTATACATATACATACAATTACATATTATACAATTACATATTATACATACTATACATTGTTTTTGTTATATATATACATAGTATAAAATAGACGAAATACGGGGTTCAGGTAGGCAATGACTTGAATGGCCAGATTATTTCAAAGTACTTTTATCTGTAATGTACCTGGCCGGAGTAGCGCTATATTACGTATTATTTTACTGGGCTTAATTGACTACGTGGGTGGCAAAGGTCACTATGTTTCCTGTGGCCATACCTCGCAGCGCCGAATTAATTGTTGCAAGTTAAACAAAATGTAACTGCTGGGTCATTGACCCAGTAGTTACATAAAAAAGAAATATTTTACACTTACGAAATATTACAAACAACTAAAGTGAATACAGTGACAAACATTAGCTTGTATTATATAATGAGGCAAGAAGTTAGATATACTGTTGAAAACACAATTATAAAATGTCATGTCATCAATAACAGCTGCTAAATTAACGAATGCGCATACCTAGCTAGACAGACGGTACCTTAATATGAATCAAGGAAAATAATCTTGACACATTTTTTAAACAAAGCTTTTGATCTGGGGATGTCATTCAGATTCGGAACCCACGTGGCTATGACATCATTCCACAGGACGGGCCAGCACAATAAAGTGAATATTGTCCATAATGTGTGAGTCGATAGTTTGGTGTGACGCTTCCAGCGTTAGTCGTGGTATGCTCTTGGAAGTGGCGTATGTGTCGTGTTGGTCTATTCACATGAGCTATGGTTAGTTTGTCTGCAATTGAGCTTGGGACTCGACCAGTGATGAAGTCATGTACAACTAATAGCATATGGTATTTAACCAAGTCAACGAATTTCAGCATTCGGAGCTCATGGAAAAGACGAGAAGTTGAAGTTCTGCGATCAACCCCCATTATTAGACGTATAGCACGTTTTTGAACTGTGATGATAGGTTTAAGAGATGAGTGGTAGTTGGAGCCCCAGATGACTGAACAGTACGTTAAATAGGGTAAGATCAATGCATTGTAAAGGAGGATTATTAGCTCTCTGTTTAGTAAAAATTTGTCTCTATATAAAACACCAAGGTTTCTGCTGCATATGCCTGACACTTTGTTTGTGTGTTTTAACCCTCGCCCTAGGGGGGGCCTGACAGGCCCCCCTGAGGTTTTTTTGAATAACTTCTGACACATGGGGTGCATCTTGCTGAAATTTTTGTTAACTGGGTTTACAACAATTATACGTAGGATGTAGAAATGTATTTAAAATTGGCTAAGTATTTTGGGAGATAATAATGTTTTGATGACGTCATGTTGGTAAAAAAATGAAAAATATTTGAAAAATCGTAGAAAACAGAGTTTTAAAGCAAATTGCAAACTCAATTCACCAAAGATACAAAACGGCATTTTCTTTAAAATGGGAACTCGGATTTTCACAATTTTGGGTATTTAATCCCTAAAATTAAAAAAAAACTTTTTGTTTTTAAATCCCCACAAAATCAGAATTTTCAAAGATATTAGAAAAAACGGAATATATGTGAAAGAACTGAGTATGGACCATACTCATACCAAATTTCAAAGCAATATCTCCATTATTGACTGAGTGATGGCTTCCTAAGGGTAAGAAACTGATGACGTCATTTTTTTATATATTTTTTCTTACATTTTTGGACAAGATACGAACAAATAATTACTTTTTTAAATTTCTGAGCCAAAACTGGTCTAGGAACATGCCTTTTTATTTACATTTATCAATTTCTAATTGTGAGGTTTTCTGAAGAGCAAAATCGCTGTTCTGGACGTGGTAAATCCGAGGTCATTCACTTGACCTGGAAGGTCACCCGTTAATCTGAAACCTAAAAATCGCATACTGTTAGATTCCTCTCATGACAGGCAACATGCTGGTTCTTACCGCATTGCTCTAAGTTGCTTGGTTTGGAAGTTAACAGGGGGGCCTGTCAGCCCCCGGTAGGGCGAAGGTGAAAAAAGCTCACGTAGGGCGAGGGTTAAATTTCAGGTTGTCATCGACTAATACAGCGAGATACTTGACCATTTTAGCTCGCTTTAAGTGAGCGCCTCCTTCTGGAATATTCATATTTACTTCAGTCTCCTGTGTTGAGTAAAGTTGATAAAAAAACGTGATATGACACTTTGGAGGTCGGCATATGTAGGAGCAGGGTATAGCAGGGCTGTATCATCAGCAAAAAGTAGTATTTTTGCCTCACCACAACAAGCTGTGTGTAAGTCATTTATGTACAGTAAAAACAAAAGGGGTCCCAAAAGGGAGCCTTGTGGGACCCCGCAGGTTAAGTCAACTGCATCTGAGATTATGCCATTCTATTACGTTTTTGCGTTCGTGACATCAGGTAGGATCTTTACAGATTAAGAGAGTCTCCAACAATGCCGTATTTGGAGAGTTTCATCAATAGAATATCAATGTTCATTGTGTCGAAAGCACGGGCTAGATCAAGATAAATTCCCGCTGTTTTTCTTTTATCTGTCATATTGGCTGTTAGAAGTCATGAATTAGTGATAATGGCATATAGGTCGAATGATTTGACCTAAATCCAAATTGGTTGTCATACAGGACGTTATGTTCAGTGATAAACGTCAATAGTTGGTCATACATTATTGATTCGAGAACTTTTGACAGAACCGGTAGAATTGATATAGGTCTATAATTGGAAAACTGCGTACGTATACCAGCTTTGTATATAGGAATTATGAGGGCAAGTTTAAATTGTTTTGGAAAGGTCGATTCTGTAATGCATAAATTAATCAGATGTGTAAGTTATGTTATAATAGCTGGCAGTAGACATTTGATGAGCTTGGTGCTGATACCATCAAGTCCAGCATCTACTTCATTCAAGCTATTAACAGTTTTAGTGACTTGAACACTCGTGGTAGGGGTAAACGACATTGTCTCAGGCACTCCGACACCTTCCATGAGGCTCATAGGATCTGCACTGGCTGGTCCTAGGGCTGAGCTGAAGTTTGGGCCTACTCTGCTGTAGTATGTGTTGAAGGAGTCTGCAATGCGATGGCGGTCATCTGTGAGGTCACCATCAACTTCGAATTGGTTCGGAAGCCCCTGAGTATTCTTAGTTCTCCTGATAGCTTCAAGTAAATTGGCCCACAAAAGCTTTGGGTTGCTAGCATGTTTCCGTAATTGGTTTTGGAAATAATTTATTTTAGCATGCCGTATAGTCAACCTCAGCGTGTTACGATACCTTCTGAATATTAGTTGATTTTCAGGGGTACGATTGATATTAAATTGTTTCAGAAGTGTACTCTTTTTTCTTAAAGATCGAAGGATACCCATTGTTATCCACGGTTGAATAGGCGTATATTTTCTGGATGGTCTGGTATTAGATAGCCTGACGGTCTCGTCGTTAATGGTACTCACAAGACGTTCAGTAGCTAGTTCGGGATCATCGATATTCAAGTAACCCCTCAGTTTCTCAGATATATTACCTGTAAGTTCTTCAATACGCCCATAGTCAAATCTAAGGTGAGGATGGATTGGGTTGGGACTTATTCCACAAGTGGAGACAAGATTACTAGTGCAGAATACCGCTTGGTGGTCTGCAATGTCGGCATACACTGTACCGTTAACTTGTACTGTATCCAGTGTATTACAAAATATATTATCGATAAGCGTTCTACTGTATGGAGCAGTATTTGCGATTCTAGTGGGGATAGTTATGGTGGGAAAAAATTCATAGGAGTTGAGACAATCGAGAAACATTTTAACATAATTTGTATCATTGTAAAGAAACAGGTTCATATTCCAGTCACCAGCCCAAAAGCAAGGTTTGTTTAACTGATTAATGCTTTCCAAAGTCTCCTCAAGCTAAGACAAAAACTTTTCAAGTGGATGTGATGGTGATCTATATGTGGTAGCAGCAATAAATGAGGGACGACCGGGAAGAGTTACTTGGATAAAGATGGATTGGAACTCTTCGCATCTAGCACTAAATTGATCCATAGTTTTACAGAATGGGAATATTTATTTTGTATGTATATTGCTGATCCCTTGCCTCTTACTTTTTCTTTCGGTACTGTGTGTACTTGTTCATATCCAGGTATGTTGTACCCATTTGTCAGTTCAGGCTCAATGAAATCATGATGAAGTCCATTTCAAGTGTTTTCTCATGGATTAAAGTTACAATGTCATCATGATTCTTTTTTAGCGACTGTGCATTCAGGTGGAGAAAGGAAAGCTGTTTTTTTATGCACGCATTGTGATGTTGGCATGACTGTACAGCCATAAGCTAGAATTTGCAATTCTGGGTGAAGTAAGTGGGGACAGTCATTTGGTATCAGTCTCGGAGTTATTGCCTCATTAATGACACATTAAGCTCCTTGAAGAGCAATGGTTTAGATTTAAGTGAACTTAAAAATTCAACGGAAAGATAGAAAGAAAAAAATACGATAGCTTTCAAGATAAGTCTATGCGCAAAACTACCTAAGATAATCATCATAATTCAAGTGGTCTGAAGTTTAGGCATGCTAACTCAACTCAAGGGTTCAGGACGTGACCTCCTGCTGGCTAGAACTGGATCGGATAGCACGAGACTCTTGTGAGCGGTCAGTCATGGAGGCATGTGCCTGGTGATGACCCTGACGTTTTCGGTGTTGTCGACGTGCTGGGACCTGTGTCCATGGCTGATGGCCAGGGGCACGGTCCGGATGTTTATTTCCAGCGTACGGAGGGCGGAACTGATCGCAGATCCCTACTGATGTGAGCTCAACTTTCTTCCCATCACACAAGTCCCTGATCTGCCCCTTGCTGGCCCCCACTGGGATCTCGATAGGTTTGGTCTCCCTGCTTTCAGATGTGCGAACAAATATCTTGCCCGACTGGGTGTAGTAGGATACCACTGGGGAGCTTCCATCCTGCTTCAGTTCCTTCAGATCGTGGACCACAGCAAGTCTTTCGGAAGTGAGAGACTCAAAAATCATCAGCCGCCTTTTCTTGGGCTTGGTTCTGGCACGGTACACACGGTCACTGTCATCCAGTGATGTGAAGCGAACCAGGATAACTTTGGAATTTTTAAGCCTATGGTAGGCACATATTTGATGTGGGACAAGGTCATGGATGCCTAGATACTCTTTAAGGAGCTAAATGACATACTTGCGCACATCTTCACCTCTCTCAGGCAGGCCCACACCCTCCCCACTGATCAGTAGCGTCTGTTTGCGCGAGTACATTCGCTGAGACTCGAGAGATAACAGAATGTTGGCCTGGTCCTGCTGGATCTCCTGACACTGAGTTTTAGTCTGTCAGAGATTCTCCTCCACTGCCTCTAGGCGCACTACAGTCTCAGAATGATGCATCTCACGTCGTTCATGCGATGATTCTAATTTCTCTAAACGTTGTGACAGAGCCTCAATCAGAGCCTTTAACTGGGCGTTTTCAGTGGCTAGTCTCTCTATTTGTTCTTTTTGGGACGGCATAATGGTAGATAGTTACTTTTAACTAGAAGATACTGTCAGTTTAGTCAGGTATTGCAGTATCAGGCAGGTTAGAATAGTACCGTGGTCAATCATTCATTGAAGATCTTCGGCTACCTAGAAGATACTGCCAGTTTAGTCAGGTATTGGAGTATCAGGCAGGTTAGAATAGTACCGTGGTCAATCATTCATTGAAGATCTTCGGCTACCTAGAAGGTACTGTCAGTTTAGTCAGGTATTGCAGTATCAGGCAGGTTAGAATAGTACCGTCGTCAATCATTCATTGAAGATGCTTCGGCAATCAATATGTAATGTGATGCAGATACTAGTATGCATAGACCTATCTAAGTTTTACATATACATCATTACAGTTATGCTCATATAATTGACATTGAAACACATACACTCTGAAAGACCAACCAGCTTAAAATCGAATTAAAACCAAATTAAAATGCCAATGTGATTCAAGAGGAAAAACCAGGCCGGTGCTACTATCAAGCCTCTTACTTTATCTACTATTTTTAGACTTACCTACTATTATTAGACTTAGAAAACGACTGTAATGGCCATTCAATCAAAACCTTCTGATTTAATAGTGAAAGGGACGGACAAAACACAGTAGCATCAGTAATACAGTATACGTCACCATTTAAAATGCAAACACACCTTCAGGATCCAGAGAAGAGTTGGAGACAGCATACAGACAGGTAGATGATGAGTCCAGGTAGATGGCGAACCCAAACCTCCAACGACCAAGTGATGACTCCAGTATTGGGCGACATATCTCGGCAGAGTAGCAGGAACGAAGCATCAGTGCCTGAGACCGATAATCCCGGATGACGCTGTAGTCCTCACTATATCTTCACTTAGGTACTAGTTACTTCACAGTTGCTTTTGTACGCGAAAGTTTTGTACGCGAAAGTTTTCATTATTTAGATATATTCATCAACATCGATATATCAATCCGGCTTCAGTCTTCATCGATATATCATTCAGGATTCAGGCTTCAGGATTGCTCTTGGTTGGAGTACTTTGGCAAGCAGTTTTTTGCAACATTGGAGACTCTCCATACCACAGTCACGTTCCGCGTAAGAAAACTGTTTGTGATTGACGGCAGGAATATTCGAAAATTTACCAAAATATCTTTAACAAGCCAAGATAAATACCTGTTTTTTTGTTCGATCCGGGTGTTTCACGTCTCCATCTTGCGGCCTTAGTCTCAAAATTAAAAATGCTTCATTCTAGCTACACTTTCCATTCCAAACCACGTAAAGAACTGCTCCCAGATACGGTTAAACGCGGAGCTGCTGAAGGCTGGTGCTGAAGCTGGTATCCTTGTAGCTATCTGAATGAAGCTTCGCGCAATCAATATGTAATGTGATGCAGATACTAGTATGCATAGACCTATCTAAGTTTCACATATACATCATTACAGTTATGCTCAGCTAATTGACATTGAAACACATACACTCTGAAAGACCAACCAGCTTAAAATCGAATTAAAACCAAATTAATCTGTAGAAGCTGGTATCCTTGTAGCTATCCTTGTAGCTATAATGTCTGTCATCAATGGGGAAAAATCACATTAAATGACAAACATTGCTTAGGACCTGTCTATACTCTCTTCTTCTATAGGGGCCTCAAGAACTTTACAATGTCTTTAATCTTGCATAAGCGACAAAGTAGCTTATCTGAGTTTCTGCAACTTTATTGTTTCATGTATGATCAATATTTCACAAGAGTATAAATATAAATATTGCTTCAACGAGCGATATTGCATTAGTGTTGCTGGAGAACCATTTTCCAACTTTCGATTTGGTCGGAGAACCATAATCTATTTTTACCACCCCTGGCGTCCTCATGAGGGGAAGGGAGGGAAATTGTATATTTGCTTATTTATGTATTTTGTTATGTAGTGTCACGCCATGGGTTCACAATTCCCTCTAATTTCATCCCTGGGACCGCTTATGCGCCAAAGTACAATTGTGATCCATGCAGATGATATTGCAAGAAATTATCCACTGCAAAATAACGTTCAGGGGCACTAAACACAATGCGTGTGAACGGAGTCAAATACGTGCCCTCAAAATCCGTCCCTGGAGTCGCCCTTGGGACCCCCTAAACAAAACAAAAAATATATGAAACGTGTGCAAGGCATTGCTGAAACAGGCCACCAAGTTTCAAGTTGATATCTTTTGCTATGTAGTTGCACGTCGTGGGTCCACAACTCCCTCTAATTTCATCCCTAGGGAGCTGCCCATAACATTGGGCCATGCGCTTGCGTCCCACCACTGGAACTGCCTATGCCACAAAATACAATTATGATCCATACAGATGATATTACACGAGATAGTCCACCGCGAAATAACGTTTTGAGTTACTAAACACAATGTGTGTGTGCACATGACCCCTAAAACCCGTTCCTGGAGTCGCCAGTAGGCAACCCCAAAATATATAATACAAAATCACACATGGTGTGCTAAGAACAGCTAATAAGGTTTACCGAGTTCGAAACTCTTATCTTTCAGATTTCGATGAAATACCAGTGACCCAAAATGCCTCCCAAAATACGTCCCTGAAGGCGCCCATGCGCAATAAAAAATAGACAAATGCTCAGCATGTTTACAAAATCAGTGAGGAAAGCTGTGAAAGTGTAGTCTCGTATCTACAACGGTTAGAGAATGGGAACTGATTCCCTTTGAAAGCCGAGTCACGCTAAAAACCGAAACATGCCCCCAAAAAACACGCTTGGAGCCGCCCCTGGTGAGCTCACAATTTTGGAATTTTCCAAAAATGTGCCCAATTAATATTTAGGAAAAGCCGATAGGTTTGATGGCCTTTGATTACTCTGATTTTCTCTGATTTTATTTTGCCCCCTCGGGGTCGGCGACCCCAAATGAACCACTGTAGAGGTGGCTAAAGTTTGTTTTGCAGAGGCCCACGTGGCGGCACGTAGCACGTGCCACGTGCTACCAATCGACTCGCGCTTGGCACAAGAATATGTCCGCCGTTTTGCCGCATCGAACGGTGCCACCTGCGTCGAAATCGGCCCGGCCGTTTGGGCTCAACGTGCCAATATACTCCGACGGACAGACAGACAGACATACAAACAAGCTCCTCCCACTTTCCGAGCGACGGCCCAGTGGAAATTTTCAAACTCTGAAAAACATGTAAACATGTTTCTCATTTTGTTTACGATTTTGAACTAGTGACCGGTAATGCGATCGGGGCATTGCCTTGGGGTCAAAATTGTAATTTGGTTTTACTCCCTGGGGGGTTTATTTTTTTCCCCCTCTGGGTTGAAGACCCCAATGGATTTCTTTCCGCTGTATAGCGCACGTGACCTGCGAGCATCAAGTCTGTGTCACCAACCGTGTGACCTGAGGAGGAGAACAAACAAATGATGGCAC